>RJWM01001848.1:0-142823 GCA_004363535.1 Dasyprocta punctata | reverse complement strand
ACCAGGTTCTGAGGATCTGGCATCTTTGGGGAGAACTCCCGGCGTCAAGCCTTCCAGATTTCTACCCATCAATGATCATAAAATCCAGGACATTCTAGAGAATGCAATGGGATCCCATGATGACTTTTACCAGGACAATAATCCTGAACATGGTCTGCCCCAGGGCCAACCTGCCAATGTCACACGTGTGTGAAGCTGTCAACAGATGATGTGACCAGGCTGGACAGCTCCACAACGTGCCTCTGGCTGGTGGGCAGGTACAAACTCTTGTACTGCCCAGCTTCTGATCTGAGCCCTTTCTTTGCCTGCCACACTGGTCCACATTCCTTTCGACCAGTGGGGGGCAGCTTGGTGGCTTCTGCACAAGAATGGCAGAACTGGTGACAGCAGGGAGGCTTTCGGGCAGCGGGGTGGCTTCCATCAGAGCCTGGGGTCCTGGCCCCGCCACCTGACCCTGGACACTCCTGTGCCTAGGAAGGAGCTTAAGCGTAAAGGCCTAACTGCTGTGACACAATTTCCCAGGTCACTCTGTATCCCCGCAAAATTCCCCTTTGCACTTTCCTGTTCCCATCTTCCCATGGCCCAGGTATCAGCAGTCAATAACCACCCATCTGCAGAAACACTTTTCACACGGGAAGAATTGGGTTTTTACTGATGGCAAATGTTACAACAGACTCCCATTCCCGCTTGGAGCCGGAGAGGTTTTTTATTAGGCATAGGACACTCAGATGTGTTTCCATGTGAGTCTTTGGAGTGTGGACAGAGTCATAGTTTGCAGACAGGTTCTGTGGCAAGCAGGGGAGGAGAGAGATTTCTCATGATCAAAATCTCTTCACTCAAAATAAAGAAAAACATTTTTAATATCCCTGTAGTTGCGTCGCGCTTGGTATTTTTCCAAGCTTTCCCTAGAATCCTAAAATGAAGGCAGGGCAGAAGTGATTATTTCCATATTCCGAGTCAGACACCATCCCACAGTGGCTGACCCCAGAGCAAGAGCTCAGTTGATGAGTCGAGAAAGTGTCCCAAGAGGAGGAGACACGAGCAGCCCTGGGAACTGTTTTCAGGGCTCACAGAGGCTTGCTGAAGATCAGGAGTCTTTTCAAGGGTAACCCGTCACAAGGTTCCCTTTTCTCACATAGAAGAGTGTGACCAACACGTCCAGACGTGGTGCTTACCTCGACTGAGCCCTCCAGTCACCTGATGCAGACGCAGGAGTGTTTAGTAGCATGTACCATTAGCATACAGTGCGGCCCACAGAGCGTGACTACCACAATTAACTGCCCCCATCTAGATGACACAGTGGTAATGCCCCATGAGCCTGTGGGCCAGCTGAGACCTGGCCCAGCCTGCACCCCTCAGAAGCCAGCCTTACCACCTGCTGTGGTTAAAAACGAGAACTCTGGGATGAGGCAGGAACTTGATAGCCACCTAGGACTCCTGATCACCATCGCCATTTTGCTAATGCAGGAACCCACACCTAAAGATGGTGCAGGAGCTTGCCCTGAGCGAGGTCAGTCAGGCTGGAGCAGTCCAGGAAGCCAGACCTGGTGGGGAAAGTCACCCCACTTCCTCAAGGACCCAGGAGGGCTTCTCACTCCAAGATGTCTCTTCTTCCTCTGTCATCCACCAACACCAGTCTGGTGCTCAGGCACACACTCACGAGTCTGTCTCAGTGAGAGGAGATTTTTCTACACTTGGCCTCTCCATGCTGGATGGGTTGCAGGGATCCACCCACGTGTCAGAGGGGGCACCCACCCCAGGAAAGCACAGGCTGTGTGAGGAGCCTGTGGAGGCTGGGGCGAATCCAGTGTCCTCACCCAACAGGGGGCTCCCAACAGTCCAGGACTGAGCGTGGCTGTGGGCTGGTCCTGGTTCTGGCACATGTGACCTCCAGATCCACTGGGAGGAAAGGTGCTGTCATTTTTAGGCCACCTGCTTCCACTGCCCATGTGTGTCCCTTGGCAGAAGCTCAGGGACTTTACTTTTGTCACAAATCCATTCGTTCAGACTCTGTGGACCTCAGATCTTTTACCATTGCAGACCCAACCCTCCCTAGCTCCATTTTAAGAGATGCTTTCCTGCACATCCTTTTTCTCTTTCTCTCGTTCTTCCCCTGCTTTTTGTGTTTTTGCTTGGCTTGTAAAAGGTCATGTTCCATCCTACACTGACAGGCAGCTCCTCTGTCAATTCAGTTGCAGTCAAGAACATGGAAGAGAGGACCTAGACCAGTGATGGTGAACCTTTTAGAGATGAGGGCCCAAACTGCAGCCTGGAACCCACTTATGTATCACAAAGTGCCAATGCTGCAATTAAACTTGAATCCTGAGGTTTTAGTTTAGAAAAAAACAACGCATATATTAACATCTCTTGTTTTAAAAGTAAAGCAAATAACAAGCATGCCACAGGCTCCCCACCTCTGGCCTAGACTGTGACCAGTAGCAACTGCAGGCCTCAGGTTGTAGACAATTCAATCCAGCAGATCTGCAGCAAGCTACCCACGCTAGACGCACAGCTCTTCGTTTATATTTTCTTTGGCGAGCAAAACAATTCATGGGGACTTTTTCTTCCTGCTACTTCCCCTCAGAAATCAACCACCTACTGCTACTGCCACCACCATTTGGCTGAGGAGGAAGTCAAAGCCACCAGACAGAGCAGTGGTGACTAACAAGGTCCTGTGTTTGTGGTGTCATGGTCTCCCAGGCTGGCACCGTCACCTGTTCCCTCCACCCTTTCAGCATCTCTGAGGTTTTTCTCCTTCCCACTCGTGGGGTTGTGTCCTCTTGGGTTCTCCTGACGAGGATGCCTTAAAAGCTGCATTCCACATCCTTGTGGCCCATTGTTCTACATGCTGGAATTGTCCAGAAGCAAGCAGCTATCTGCCCCAGACAGCAGGCTGGGCACGTTATGCATTTTCTTGTATTCTACAGTTTATATCCATTGCCTCATATCATCTTCACCGTGATCTTACATGACAGGTATAAAAATCAGACTCAAGGAGGATAATAATTACCCAAGGTCAGTGGAAGACTCAAACAATATCCACCTAACCCCAAAGCCTGTGTACTATCCAGAAATCCACCAAGTTTTCTTGGAGAGATAGTTTCTGACAGGGATCTCTGCTGTGTAAAAGGACTTTCACCAGAGCCAGGCTTTTTCCCTGACATTGGAATTTAGGGAATTCTTTTCTGTCATTTTCCTGAAGCTCACAATCACAGCTCTACCCCCAGGAGAGCAGATCCAGAGGCCATGGGTTCCAAAGAACAAATAGTGCTCATGATAGAACTAGCACATCTGGAACAACAAACCCCTCCACTTCAGCCATGTAACCCCAGAGCATGAGCTGCTCTCAAGTGGAGTCTAGAACATTCATTTGTGGTTTCTACATGGGCTCAAAAGTCATGAGGGTTTCTGGGGTGTCCAGGGCTCCCCTGCAGGAAAGGGTCTCTCCTCAGGCATTTTAGAGTCAGAAAGAAGAGGTACGCTGCAGCCAGCTCGCAACAGCTCAGGAGACAGAGTACATGCGCGACCCTGCCCAGCACGGGCTCTGTGATGCCACGTGGTAGCTTGAGCTTGGCCATGGTAGGAGTTTTCACAACACAGAAATCCACAAACATGACAAACTTCCTCCTCTTCCTGCTTCTCATTCTACAGGATCCAGTTGTTAAACATTGGCCAGCATCTGCAGGAGCCCGTATCATGGTGAACAACAGCAGAATATCCAGCTCATCTGGGGGGCCCTGAGTGGCTCCCCCAACCCTCAGTCATTGTGTTGTCCTCCCTGGGCCACATCCACAGTGAAGGGCACTGTCGCTGTACCTTCCTCAGACCCTGCTTGTGGCCCAGGCTTTCCCTCTTGCTTGGACCTCAGAGTAGTCACCCTGGCCCGCAGAAAAGTGCCTGGCGAGGACTCAGGCCCACAGCTCCATGCTGTGGAGGAGGAGGCCAGGAAGCCTCTCTAGATACTTGAAGGGGCAGCAGGAAAAGTCACGAAGGGCTTTGGGGAGGCAGGAAGTGAGGCTGACCCCGGAGCCTGCAAGTTTCCTGGGTTCGGAGCTTGCTGGGTTTCTCCTCTGCGTTTGGGATGGACCACTCAGCTGAGAGTGCTCTTAACCCCTCACAAAGACCCCAATTTCCCTCTCACTCAGTTCCACAGTGTAGGGGGAGAACCAAAGACCAGAGTAGGGGGAGGAAAGGGGAAAAATAAAGACAGCAAAAGCAGAGAGACCAGGACAGGGGTGAACAGACACAGGGGCCTAGGTAGAGGTCCCAGAGTGTAGACTTTTGCTTTGCAACCTGGAAAATCAAAGGCGATCAGAGGCAATGTTGTAGGGCTGGGAGTTTGGCTCAGTGGCTTAAACGCCTATCTGGCAGGCGTGAGGCTGTGAGTTCGATCCCCAGTGCTGGAAAAAAAAAAAAAAACCTACAGAGCCAATGTTGTTATTGTCATTTTTCAGTATCGGGGTTGAACCCAGGTCCTTCACACTGAGCTATGTCCCTAGCTCCCTCCTTTATGAGTCAGGGTCTTGCTAAGTTGCCTGAGCACAATTAGAATTTGGAATCCTTCTGCCTCAGCCTCCCAGAGTGCTGAGGTTCCAGGCATACACCACCAAGTCCAGCTAGAGCCACTGCTTTGCGCCTAAAAACCATGAAGGCTTTCACAGCTTAAATCCATTCTGCACCCCACAACCAGGTGACATCCCTAAAACACTCACTGACCACTGTCACAAACTTCCAGTGGCCTCCTCTGGTCTGGTCACTAGCTTTGGACCCAAGTCCCGCTTCCCAAGCTGCTCCGCAAAGAGTCCCCTGGCCTCTCAAATGTGCAAGACAAGCTTGCGCCCCCCCTAAGTGCCTGCGGAGGAACCCCCCAACATTAACAGGGGCCTTTGGGATGTCGCTAGAACACATGCAAACCTTCCCTGAACCGCAGAATTTCTGTTAAATATCAGTAAGGCTTATTCTTGGGACAGCTAGAGAAATAGAATATATTACTCTTTAGCTTGTTTATTAAATATTTTATATGGTATTCTATTATTTTAATAATTAAGTGACAGCTAAATTTGCTTTGTCGAAGTTTTCTGGGGTGTGAGAATGGAATTTTGGACACATATGGTGAGTATTTGGGTGCGAAGAATCATATCTGCAACTTTAAATGATTGAGGCAAAAACCTAGATATATCCAGAGAGAGAGAAAGAGAGAGAATTTGGTGAAATGTTCAATGGCCAATAATATAAGTGTAGAGTATTGTAAAGTTCTTTCAATTTTCTAGAAGCTTTGAAAATGTTCAAAATACGAAGTCTCATTAAAAATAATACAACAAATAGGACCTAAAGTAGCTCATAGCCCATGTCAACCAGCATCAGGGCATCCCCAGTCACCCCAGAAGAAAGCCCAAAGTCCTTCAGAGTCTAAGGGTCCCCAGAGTCTGGCCCTGCCTCCCTCCTGACTTCCTGCCCCTCCACACTGCCCTACCTAGACACATTCTATGCACATAGCCTCCCCATTGTTCCAGGAGCCAAGTATGGGCACTGCAAGTAGAGAAATAGACAATAAATATACAATCAAATAAAGAATAAAAGACTGGTTTGTGTTAGTGCAACAAGAAAAACAAACCACGTGCCTGCCCCAGGGCCTTTGCACCTATGACTCCCATTGCTTGGAACCTTCCCTTGAGTTAGCTCAGGGTAAAGCACTTACCCAGCATGCATAGGGCCCTGGGTTCTCTCCCCAACACTACACATACACAATCCTCTTTTATTACAACCCTGTCTAAAGCGCAATCTCCACCCACTTCTTCCCCTTTCTTTGCTTTTTTGTTTTTGTTTTTTTTTTTTTCCTTCAAAATCCTTTTTACAGAACAGCATGATACTGTGTTCTTTTATTTTGAGTTTGCTCTTCATCCACCTCTGTACTCTCTGGGATCTAGAAGAAGGGGCACACCTTTCACAGGGAGCACACGGAGGATACACACACGAATGTCTCGTCACGCATGCACGAGGCTTGTCTTACGGGTCTCTCGCCTCGCTGGTTACCTTGCCACGAATCCATATCCTCTGCCACCCCAGCCGCAGTCAACTGATTCTGACTTAATTTTGTTCAAGTCATTTCACAGAGTGCTCCCTTCAGAAGGTGCGCAGTGGGGAAGCCGTGTTATAATCCCGCCCTCCCACTCGCTGTCTCAGGACCGAGGCCACGCCTCCTCAGCTCCTCGGTCACCGCACTGTGACATCATTACCTACCCAACTTTGCAAGATTTCATCACTAAAGCATCACTTCTTCAAACGTGCTTTTTGAAAACCCGTTAGCCCTGACTACAAAGCATCAGGAGGCCTGGTGGTGGGCAGTTTATGGTTTAGAGTAAGGGAATGGGATGAGGGCTGGAAGAGAAGGACCACAAAGGAAGCTTCTCTGCCCCCGTGGCCACTCTGACTTTGGAAAAGCAAATGGAACCTTTGGAACTCTCTTATTTGCTGTGTGAGCTTAACGGAGATATGTAACCTCCCTGAGCCTTGATCCCTGCACTGTGAAACAGGAATGCCTGCCTCCTAGGGTTATTGTGAAGATGAAGAGACTTGTTAATGACACACACTGCCTCACACAGGCCCAGCACAAAGTGAGCTCTGAGACCTCTAATCCACAGACCGCTCCATTGCCTGCAGCCCGGCAGCTCCACTAGCAGGCTCCTGAGGCCCTGCCTTACCTAAACTACCTTCTGCGGATCTCTGGGGCTCCCAGGCCTCCACACTGGAATCCACGCGGGATGCTCCTGCTTTCCAGGGTGTGCACAGGTGCAGAGGCTGCAGGGCGGCCCGGCCACCTCCTCGCCAAGGCCACCAGCCCCTTGGTGGGGTTTCCCTGAACTGCCATCTCCTCTGCCCCCGAAGGAAAAATGCAACATGATGACTCAAGGAATCCAGCCTCCTGAATCCCTGGGCTGTAAAGCCCTGGCTCCCGTCATGGGCCCCTCTGCACCCACAGCCACCACAGAGGGTCAGTCATCAGGAAGGGGAGACAAACCAGAACTCCTTTTTCCTTTCTACCGTATTATAATTCTGAGCTCTGATTTTTAAAATATTTTTTTAAAGAAATAAACCAGAAACTGATTCAAAAAGAAAAAAAAAAAGGCGCCGGGCGTGGTGGTGCACACCTTTAATCCCAGCACTCAGCAGGCTGAGGTAGGAGGAGCGTTGTGAGTTCAAGGCCAGCTTGGGCTACATAGTGTGGCCCTGCCTCAAACAACTAGGCCTGGGAGTTTGGCTCAGTGGCTTAAGTGCCTGTCTGGCAGGCATGAGGCTGTGAGTTTGATCCCTGGTGCTCCAAAAAAAAAAAAAAAGAAAAGAAAAAGAAGACTAACATGACTAAAGTATGTGGCTTTACTGGGAAATCACCATGTTGGAACTGGTTGGTTTCCTTTTTAAACAACGTCTTGCCTTGTTTCTTGAGCCAGCTTTTTCCCTTCTGCTCACTCCAGGTACTGAGAGGTCCCTTGGAGTCTGCTCCATCCTGAGGATAAAGGCAGGAAATACTCACCGAGAGCGACAAGGTGGCTCTGGTGACAAATATTTCACATCTTCAGTCTGTGAAACGGAGGAGCCTTGTTTCCAAGATGGGGAGAGACGGGGCCACCAACATGGAGCTAATTTTGGGCAAATCTTTTTAACATCTCCAACCTCTGTGTGGTCACTGGACTTAATCACTGCTAAAGCCCCTTATTTAACATTTTGAGGAGATAATATTTACTAAATGCTTACCTTGTGGCAGGCACCATGAAAAACCCTTTCTAGGGATTATTTTATTCCTTAGGAAATGGTCCCAGGAACACCGTGCCCACTGTGCCCCTGAGGAGGATGAGGCCAGATGATGTGGAGAGTCCCAGGCTGGAGGTGGAGGATGGAACTCTAGGGTCAGCAGGGCGCCCCCAGGGAGGGCTGGTCCCAGTGTTCCCCATACCTGATACCCAGAGGCTCCAGAATCGGCTTCTTTGCTCTCTAATCCTCTGCCTTAGAAGGGACAGTCCTGACTGCATTCTTGTGCACTGTCATCAGCTACTTAACAGTGGCAGGAACAATAGACTCTTTCTCTGTTGAGCCTCTGAGTGACAGCAAGGTGACTCTTCCAGCCCTACAGCCCCCAGGTGCCCTGGGAAAGGTGAGACTCCTACCACCCAGCTCTTCCCTGCAGGCCTTAAAACTGTCACATGCTGTGAACTGCCATTTCCCCTTTACAAGGGTCCCTCAACCATGGGTTATTTGACATCTACTTAGTTCATCACAAGACTCGAGACAGCACAGCATGACTGACTCCTATTGCAAAATACTAGAGATTCGTCTTCCTGCCAAGCACACACCTTTTCTATCACTATGGTGCTCCTGCCCTGGTGTTTTGATGAAGTAGTGTTCCCCACACAGGGATACCTCGGCCAAACCTCTTCCCACACACCTGTCTCTGGTGCTGGAATCCTGAAGTGGACACCCAATCTTACCAGCAACAAGAGGGGTCTCTGAGAATGGTAATTTGTAGAAGGTGGCATTGCAGATTGGATGAGAGTCTGGGTTTTAGAGCCAGGTAAGGTGAGCGTCAGGGCTGCCCACTGTGACCAGCTGTCATCACAGAGCACCCAGAGTGACTCTCCCCCCAGGGGTGGAAGTGACCTTCCCCCGAAGCCGGCCTCTTGGAGATCTGTACCATTCAAGAATTCTGATGACCCTAGGACCACCATGCTGTGAGGAAGCCCAAGCCAGCCATGGGAGGGGAGGAGCTGTGTGGGAAACCCCAAGAAACTCAACACATGAGGAAAGCCACCTTGGATTCTGTACCCCAGCCCCTGCTGAATGTGCCAAGGAATCACTAGCTGGTTACCTGCCTGGTGGAACCCTACCTGGGTCCTGACCCACAGAACTGGGTCTAAACCACTAAGCTGTGGTGTCATTTGTTAGGCAGCAATGGATAAGAGAATGCAAGAGGATACGAGTACCAAACTCACAGCCCAGGTATGCCAACCACCACTGGGCAATTGATTCACATGGTCAGGAAGGCAGGGCGGGGAGGAACAGGAGCAACCCGTTCCTGGGCCCTAGGCAATGCCCTGCATGGGACAAGACCTCTCCTCTCCCTGCAGCCTCCTAACTCAGTGACTCTGGGGAAACAGGCTGAGTGCAGCCCAAAGCCACCTGCTACAAGCAGAAAATGTCTCCAAAGTCCTCCTTTGGCCTTACAACTCCTATGAACTTTATACCATATTCCACAGCTTATTCATCTGTATTTAAATATTTTTAAATGGTCAAAATTCCTCAGCTATTTAATTATGTAACTTCACCCCAAAGTCCTCAAGTAAATAAATACTCCACCAAGAAGTGTCATGTAAGGACTGCACCTCTGTCTATCTGCCCCAGACACAGGACTTGGGATTTCCTTTTGGGGTCTAGCCACCCATCTCCAGCAGCCAGCACGGGTCTGGGCTCCCCACTCCTAATCCATCCCAGATCAAGGCCACCTGAGTGACAAGGAACCAGATTCAAAAGATTCTACCTCTCTCCAGATGCAGACTTGAAATAACCCACTTGTCTCCTCCACAGCTCACACAACCAAAGGCATAGTGCTTGGAGAGCAACCCGAAGTAATTCTCAATCTCTCCCAAACACACTTGAATGTTCCCCAAAATTTTTTCTCTCCCTTGGCCAATTCACATATACATCTGGAGCTTGTGTGCATGCATTGGTGCTTGGAACAACACAGAGGAAAACTACTATGATTTGCCATTGAGAATGATTACCTGACGGGCTGCATAGATTGGAGCAGACAGGGTACAGTCAGCATCCCTAGTCAGGGCTCTTTTAAGACCTGGGTGAGTCCACGCTGCACCCCCACTTTGTCATAGGGCTCCCCCATGCCAGGCTCAGATGTCTACTGCAAAAATGACAAGAGTAAGATGTCTCCTGGATGGAGTGGTAGGGGCCAGACAGTGAGGATGCCAAGAACTTTAAAGGAATCATCAGCTCACAGGAGACTAAAACTGTGTTCCAGAGAGAGTAGCTGCCCCACCAGAGGGTCTCCTCCTATCCAGAAAGGCCAACTGTGTTACCATGAGAGTCCAGACCCTCTCTGTCCCATATCCCACCCCAACCCTGGCCCAGGATCTCTGCTGCTCTCCAAAGAAATCCTTTTTCTCCCCTCTCAATCCTATCTGGAAATACAGCCATAACTTATTTAAAATTGTGGAGCCCCAAAAAGACAACCTGTGGAAACCAGGCTAGCCATGCCCATCTGTGTTCAAAACCTGATTAGGAAGTAGGAACAGGGAATGATGGCTTAGTGATACAGGGGCTCCAGTTGTGGTGGTGGAAACATTTCAGAACTAGGTAGATACTGAATGCCTCGGAACTGGTCACTTTAAAAGACTTGATTTTATGTTACATGAATTTCATTTCAATTTTCTAAAAGGAAAAAAAAAGTTCTCCCAAGAAAGTGTAAATGCTTCTAGAATCCTCTCCACCAGCACACATTTTACTCTGGGTCCTGGGCTCCTTGTTTACCAAGGGGAGCTGGGGTGAGAAGGAGCAATTTGGGTATTCTAGGGCTGGTCCAGTCCCAGCAGGGCACGAGCTTCAGATGACTCCCGGGTGGACAGAAAAGCCCAGCAGGCTAACATTAACTGACCCTCTACCATTCTGATTTGGTAAGTGACTGAACATGTCCTGTGTCCAGGCTCTGTGAGTTCTGACACATCATAGGAGACTCTTGCAAGGCACCCATAAAAATGATGAGACTCAAGACAAATCTGGGGAGCTATGTATTTGAATCCGATAGCTGCATTTCTCTCTCAACCACAGCGAGCATTGCACAGTCAGTCCCCATATCAAGCAATGCAAGATTCTTCGTATATGATTTTTATCTCGGATCGCTCTTTTGCCAGCTAAGAATAAAGAGGAGAGAGTGCAGAGAGTAGACACTGTACAAATCTAAAAAGAAAATGAAAGGATTCCCTTCTCCCTTCAACAAACGGATCTGATGCTTAGAAACTGATCTTTTGGGCCGAGGAATATTTTGACTTTGTGTGTCTCTATAAACACCCTTTGATTTTTCTCTTTTTATAGAAAGCACATCACTAGTCTCTGAAACCAAGCATGTTTTTGATTGAACCAGACTTGCATTTCTATCTGAAGCTCATTTGCTAGCAATAGAACTGGCTTTCTCATTTACCAAGATCAATGTTGACCTGTTTCCACCTAAATTTTATAGATGTCAGAAAAAGAAACTGTTCACGACCCAGTGGTGAGCCCTGGCCTTTCTCAGTCACACTTGCTTGCATTTTTGCAACTCCTTCAAATTCCCCTTGTCACAAAAACTAACAAGAAGGTCAAGTATTTCAGTGAGAAGAAATATTGAATTATTATCCAGCGTTGTCAAGCAGCCAAGAACCTACGAGAGCTAACCATGAAATGTAGAAGAGCGTGGCTTAACCTCGGGCCTTCCAGTCCTGCCTCCGTTGCATGGGGAAGGGTTTTTGGCACTGGGGGTACAGGGAGGGAGGGGGCGGCCGGCTGAAATGAAACTGGACGGCTCACAATCACGTCCAGGCTCCCGTCCCCCAGGGGTGTCTCATTGCACTGGCTTGCTGCTGCAGAGCGCCAGCTTTGATTTTTCTTGGAGAGGGCGCCAGGTACCCTCACATCTCAGTCATGCCAACAGCAGGAGGCTGCCGAGCTCTCCAGATCCCCTGGCCATATCCCTGTCCATCAAGGCTAATTTCTGTGACAACATAAACTTCACTGTGTAGCCAATAAACTCAAACCTGATGGAACTTGATGTGGCCAGGAAGGAGAATGACAAACTGGCACGAAGTCAGGGCTGGAAGTAGAACTCATTTCACCAGCCAGTGGTTTGGGAGGGGTAGAGATGGATTTATGTGTGTGTGCATGTCTTTTATTTGTTCTAATAACTTAAATAAAGGTTCCATTAATCAATAAACTGACTGCTTGCCTCTATTTCTAGGGACAGAAATAGACGCAGGGCCCCAAAATGAACCTCAGGGAAAATCAGACCCCTCTGTCACTTTTACCCTGTCCCAAGGTGGCTCCAGGCACAAGATCCTCTGTTACTTCAAGGGATCTGGGCAGGGCGCTCAGGCAAGAGAGGGAGGAAGGAGGAGGTTGGATTTCAGCTAGGCAGGGACCCCAGCCTGCAAGGAGGCACGGCCCAGAGACGGGAGATGAGGGATGCCAAGAAAGCACCCCAAGAAAGGCTCCTGCCCTTTAAGCAAGCTACAGAGTTTGAGGTGAGGCTTTAGTGGTTCCAGAAAACTCCTCTTGAAATGCAAATGCACTCACTCCTCAAGAGGGAGAGACAGACAGTTTCACTTTATAAAAATGGGGTAGGTTGGCTGGTAGGGGATTAGGGAGAAAGGAACAGTCCCCATGAGGTCTTTTAGGGGCATGGTGGGACCTCTGATCCTGCTTTCAAATCTTGTTTAGGGTCCACCATAGGCACACTTCTCATGGAGTTCCTGGAATGTGTAACTATCCAGAGTGTAAGCTCACTGCAGCAATTTGTGATTGTCGCCCTTTCTCGATGAACTCATAAGGGTCCTCTGAGCCAATATTACCCCTCCCTACCCCACCCACATGCAGGCTCACTTCGTGTTATGTGCTGGGCCAGCAGCTGGATAAAGTGTACCATACCCTGCACGGAAACACTGATATATTACGCTGTCATCTCAGCGTCTGCTCTCTCTACATCCTCTTTAGTTATACGTTCTTTATATTTTGATAACACAGGTCTTTCTTCAAGTCTTTACTTATTAAATTCTATGCTGGAGTGTGGTTTCCCAAGGTAGGACACCTAGGCCACAGAGATTCCCTTCTGTGTCCAGACAGGCCTTGAGGGGCCCCTCTTGTTCATCTATCAGTGGACACCTCAATCTCTGTTGTTGTTTCTGAAGAGCTGTCACAGGAGTGCCATATGAACATGTTTGTCCCCACATCCCTCCCAGGCCCTGTACTACAGAGAGGAAGCCAGGCAGACACGGGCTCAGCTTTCAGACACAGGCTCAGCTTTGGGCCCAGCATGGTACAGAACTGCTGGTCCAGATCCACCTCCTCGTCCTGTCTTTCCCAGGAGCTGCAGTCTCCTTGGATCTCTGCCCTTGGTTCACATCTCTGTTATGGCACCCGCTCACTACACAGGAAAGAGCAAGACTCTGTCTCTCTGAGCAGATGGTGAGCTACCTGAGCTTAGGACAAGGCTCATTCTTTCCCATGTCCCTATTGCTAGTTCAATGAACATTTTGTTGATGAATGAAAATGCGACCCCTCCCTTAAGCAGCTGCTAGCTGGAGACTATGAAGCAAGGTAATGACCACTTGCTCTTTCCTCAAGCAAGGGAAGACTACAAATTCCCTCTCCTCTCAGTCCTCCACCTCCTGCCCTATAAATACCTTCGCATGTGTCTCTGGTCATCACTTGCACAATAATGGTTGTGTCTATCATTAAACAGGAGGGCCTGTGATTAACTATGTCATACATTTTGCCCAATACCACCAGGCTTCTCCTAGGTGCTCTCTCACTGCCCTGTTAGCATGACTCTCCCTCTTTGACTTGTTAAATGGAAGGGACACTGGGATAGGTAACTCAGATGGCAAGCAGTTCAAAGGTCCAATCAAGATGAAAAGTCATTTTTGCAAGACTAAGCTGTTTTTATTTGACCCAGTGGTTAGGACATCATGTTAATCATGTCAAGACAAGCATGTGGCCACATCTCTGCAAATGAGAACACAAAACAAGAGAAAGACCTTTCCATTGCAAGGCCATGCATCTATCCTTTAGCGTGGAAGGCAAGGGACCCAGCCAGAAAAGCCTTTTTGTCTACTAAAGGAGAATCAACTTGAAACATGTTCCAATGGGATGGTCCTCTTAGTCCAGGAAAAAATAACACAGATGCTCTCGCAATGAATTTTTTTATCTGCTAAAACAGGCTTAGAGACTAACTTAGCCTATGATTTTTTTTCCATAAAGTAATATACAGCAAGTCGTATTTACTAAGGTTAGAAAAGCATGGCATGGAAAAGCATGTTGGAGATTAGTTTATGAAAACAAAGAAATTTTAATGAATCAGTTTGCCTATGTTTGTAACAAATGGGGACAGTTTTGTGACAACTGGAAAAGTACATGAGCGTAAGTGCTCAGTGAAAACACAACGCAGAAGATGCTGATGTTACGCACCAAGTAGGGAAACGTCTTTTTCAGGAAGCCATCAGGGGCTGCTCCCAAACCAACATCCTTGCCCTTGGCTTCCAGTCATCTATCTAAAATGATCTCACATAAGTGATTTGACCTCTCCAGGATTTCATTTCCTCATTCTCTACAAAATGGACATTTATGTCGGCTTCATGAAAAACAATGGGCCCCATTCTACCTCTTGATGCTAGGCAGACACTTAAAACTCCCCATACCTCCCCCATTCTAAAAGCTATTCCACATCTACAAGTAGGAGGTGCATGGTCCCTTCACAGACCATCTGGCAGGCGGTTTATTACTGCCCGCATTTAAGAAGCAGGTCAAGAGAGGTTAAGTGGCTTGTTCAAGGTCACACACCAACTTAGGAAGGGTGAAGGAGCTGAAACTCACATCTTTTTGCTGCCTCCTGCTGTCCCCCTTTCAAGGTACCACTGGACCTCTTCATGCAGAGCTAGCCATGGACAGGAAAGAGGAAAGGAGAGGTGAGCACAGCTTTCCCCCTCTGACTGTGAAAATCACCCACTTGTCAAGCACCAAGCCACCCATACATGGGGTGGGAAAGAAAGGTGTCTGGCTAAATATAGATTCTAAGTACCTCACAAATACTCAAGTGTTTTGGGTAACGAGAAATGGGAAATGAAATTGCCTATAAACAGAAATCAAAACTATCTAAATGCTCTCTCCAAACAAATGGGTAACTTTTTAATCTCTGTTTTTGGTCATCTGTTTTTTGGCTATTTGCATTTGCCTAAGTGAAATAGTGGCATCATCACCAAAACCTCTCTTATTGAGATGGGATGAGCCGAACAGAAATGCTTTGTGACACACTTTTTAATGGTGGCGGCCCACTACTATAGCACCTTGCTCTGCCGAAGGTAGGTGTTCAGTAATTATTTGCAGAAGCAAGAATGAAGAGGCAGGAGTAGGGGAGAATGGTGAGAATCTATCACCCAGACATTGAGTAACATGATTGAGTAACTCCATATAAATAGATTTGAGACAATATCCTGTAAAGTGCTGTAAAATAGACAGAAGCACAACTGTTCATTCAAGGTGATTTCAGGGATTCAGGGCAAAGAACACTGCCCCAGCCTTGGGTTCCTCCTACACTCAGGCAAAGGGGCATGAAGTCTTGCCCCCTTTCAGGTCTTGGGCCTTCAGATTTGCTCTTATCACTTCATCGCCCTGCATCTGAGTGATGTCAATGCAGAAATGGGGGGTTAGAGTGCTGCCCTAGCCCTTCATGGAAAAGTAAGAGTTGTTGAAGTTGACAGGAATCTCTTGGCTTGGGTAGAGCCAAGGCTACCAAATTAAGCTGAATACTACTGACTTCAGTAGCAGTGTTTACATGAAACTAAATGGAACCCCTTGGAAGAGTGCACTGAATGGGACTATAATCAGAAGGGTCAGCCTTCCTGTTCTGGGCGCATCCACGCATTTCCCATGCTCGGCTGATGGGATGTGATATTTGTGTTCCTTGGTCACACTAAGCCTATTGCCAAACTCAGCTTCAGTTTTCAACAGGAAAGGAAGTTGATAAACATATAGAAAAGTATTGCTTTCAAAGAGCAATGCTTTTTCAAAAATGTTGTCATATTTAAAAAAAAAATTCTTCCCCTGGTGGTTCCAGTTCTGTTGTGATTCCAACTAATTAAAATTTTTATTTATGCTTCTTAAAATAATCACCTTAATTATTGAGTAATAATAGCAGGTACCACCTATTTTACATCTATTATGCGCCAGACACTTTGCAAGACATTTTCTATCTCATTAATTCATTTACTCCTCATAACCTCCATTAGACAGATAAAAAAGGAGATTGTGTGCCAACTTTTAGCTTAGGAACATTGTCTTTGGAATCGGGCAGATCTGGGCTTCAGTCCTAATGGCTGTGTAACCCGGGACAAGTCTGAACCTCAGTTGCCTATCAGTAAAATGGGAATAAAAACAGTATTAAATTCTCATGCTTTGCTGGGAAGAGAGAAGATGAGTGAAATATGAAAAAATAATAATAATAATGCCAGGCACAGATGCCATTATACTGTGGGTGCCAGATCCAGTTTTTCCCCAAAAGGAATCTGAAATAAGGGCCTTCCATGCCATTCTAAGAGGAGAAGGGGGAGAAGTATCTGGGTCACCAAACCTTTCTCCCTCAAAATGTGCATGAACTTCAAGAACAAGTGAAATTCAAAGAGAGCAGAGGAAGAAACTAAGGAGCCAGGACGAGCGCTTGCTACACTGCAGCACTAGGGAGTGTGGAGCTCTCAGAGGAAAGGTAACAAAGGGGGCTTCTCAGACTCGAGCCTCCCAACCTATTCCAGACACTCCTCTCCCGCTGGCCTCAGGAACCAAGCCCAAGACAGAGTGGAAAGCTCTAGGCAGACCCCTATGGCCAGGGTCCCTCTGGTCTCCCCCGGGTGGCAGCAGGGTAGCGTCCCCAGGTGACACAGGATAAGGGAGCCGAACACCAGCTCTGGCAACTCCTGGGAAAGAAGAACCCAGCATCGTGCTAATGTGGCATGTTCAAAAGCACAACAGGACCTGACAGATTCCATGGACTCTGCCCGGGAAAGAAGGGGTGAGAAGATAGAACAAAGATGCCATTTTAAAATACTGGCTCATGTTCAGGATTTCACTGTTTTCTATGGCAAGAAGCAAGTAAAAAAATTCCTCCTGTCAGTGAGTATTTTTGTGCAGCCCCTGAAAGCCCAAGGACCCAGGGCTTCTGAGTTTCCCGCTCGGGCATCCTGAGACAGTGCTCTGGATGACTTAGGAAAGGCTAGCTGCCGACAGCCAGAGGCTCACAGGCCCCCAGCGAGCCGCTTGGCCCAGGACGGGTGCGGGGGGTGGGGGGACGCACTGTGTTTGCAGCTCTGATCCTGTGATCTTTCTGCCAAACAGGGGTTTACAAAGCAAAACCCTCCCGAGGGTTGTCATACTTTCTGGGTTATTCTCCTGGTGTTCATCTTAACAGGAATCAGCTGTTTGTCTTCTCACTTACCCAGCGTGTTGCTGGGGAGAAGTTAGCATCTGGTCTGGCTATTATTAAAAACAAGAACATCCTGCTCTGTTGGGAGGACAGAACCACTGGCAATAAAAGGACAGAGATCATTTGCATTCAGGATTCCAGAGATGCGTTTCGCTCCAATATCTGCCCTCCCTCCTCCGCCACTGGGTTCATTTTAAAATTTCCTGCCATAGCCATCATTTGGTCTCCTTTTGCTGAAACAGAGACAGGGCGTACTTTTCCTTTTTACAAGGAGGCAGAAATCCCTGGAGCTGTTCGAAAGCTGACCCAGCCCCACAGTGTGATAAAGTTGAATTACCAGAGGAATTTTTTTTCTTGTTTTTTTTTACAACTGCGGAAATGAAAAAGTAAACAAGACTGGGACTTGTATTGGTATTTAGGCTCCCGCTTCTTGTTGTTGTTTTTCTTTTTCTGTTTCTGAGTATTGGGCCAGGAGCCTGAAGGAACCATATAATATGAAAAACTCTGAGAGGTTTTATTAGCCAATAAAGGAAAAAAAAAAAAACTTATTTCCTATTAACCACTTAACTCCTTGCTAAAGCTGGGCACTTGCTTTCTTCCAGATACTTCCGGGCCTCTCATGGCCACAAGGACTAGAACAGTGGTCCACCAATCTCTCCCTCCACAACCTGAGTTCATGTTTGTGTTCCAGAAGCTGTGGCTGAGCTCAGATTTAACAGCGACCTCTGCATTTCTCATCTTTGAAACCACCACGGAGACTTCCAGAAAGAGACACATTTCCTCTGACCCCAATCCACTATGCCAGAAACAAAAACAAAAACACTCTAAATGCTCTGTTTAAAAAAAAAAAAAAAGGAGTCCATCATTCTGATTTCCATGATTTTAAATATCAAATGACTGCTAGAGAAAACAAAACCAAACCAAGCCATTCCAGGAGTATGGAATGATCCTCTTGTTTGAGAAAAGAATGAAGAGAGAGGAAAAACAGAAAGTGAAACTGGTTGTTTTGCGGCAGGGGATGGATGGAGGCTTTTGGGGTTTTTTTTTGTTTGTTTGATTTAAGGACTTAATTGAGGAAGGAAAGGATTTCAAAGGAAATCTGAATCATAAATATCAGTTGATTAATACCCCCACCGTTGTATGTGTCACGTGTTTTGTTGTTACTTTTTTTGTTTTTTTTATAATAAGTTTACATATTTAAATGAATCTCTCACGTGTGGTACTTTTGAATTATTGGTACTCCCACCTCTCAAGCACACCCTCAAGTTCTGTAGCTACTTCAGCCTCTCTGACACCCTGGCCCTTCTCTCCTCCCTCCCTGCCCACACGCAGGCTGACGGGGGCACCCTGGGTGCTCTGAGAGATTTGCAGAGTACAAAGCCATACACAACCTGGTTGCATTTATTTATGCTGCTAATTCCAAGCTGGTGCTGCAAGCGCTACTGCTTGAAGGGCTACAGTAGAAGAATTTGATTGTTTTTTTAAGCATTTTACTATATGTTCATGATTTTGTGATGGAAACGACTGTTTTGTCACCTGCACATTTACCATGTCAGTGCCCAGACAGCTCTGCCCTGCAGGAACCTGACATAAGCGAGTCAGCCCTCCCTGCCCCACTTCACTCCTTTCTATTGGCTGTGTAGTGAGACAGGATGACCTGGAAAGATACAATCAAGAAGCCAACCATGTTTGCAAAGCTACAACAGAACCCAAGATTATCAAAAAAAAAAAACAAAAAACAAAAAAACAAGCAGGCACCGAGGGAATGGACATTGCTTCAACAAGGTAATAAGAAAATGAAGTTAAATAAATTTTGGTAAAAGCTGAGTTCCTAGAATTTTGTTCCCTCTGTTTTTTGACTGGCTGAGCATATGTGAACAGCAGGGCTGGACTGAGTGCCAAGTACTTTTGAATAAAGTTTCATAAAAATTAATAACAACCTCTTAAACATCAGCTTCCCTAAGCTCCCTTAACTGACATCACAAGGAGCAGTCAGGATCCCTTGTTCTAACAGCCAATTTCAAGAAGATTGATTACTTCTTTATCATAGGCAGGAAACTTTTTTGCAGAAATTGCTGGAATAACAAGAAACTGAGGCGAATCAGTACCGTACCAGGAGCATGTTCAAGTAGGTGGTGAGCCTAGGCTTCCCCTGGACAGCTGCTACACAGGGTCCCCTTTCTGTCCACCTCCTGCCGTGCTGCCCCCTGGAGGTGTGCGTGCGCACATGCACGCATGCATGCACGCGTGTGTGCACACACACACACTCTCTCTTTCTCTTCATATAGTATTCTGTGCATCTTCAGTGGATTCTTTCCTTTGCTAAGTTGTGGTCCACGGTTATTAAATTTCTAAAATTTCATTTCCAAGGCCTCCAGATTGAAAAACTGCTAAGAGGTTTATTGGGTGCCCAGGAAGGGTGGTGAGAAGGGGAAAGATACCCTTGCCTTTGCTCAGAGCCCATAATTTAAAATCACATTGGTAG
This sequence comes from Dasyprocta punctata, assembly GCA_004363535.1. Classification (NCBI taxonomy): domain Eukaryota; kingdom Metazoa; phylum Chordata; class Mammalia; order Rodentia; family Dasyproctidae; genus Dasyprocta; species Dasyprocta punctata. The sequence goes on along the minus strand of RJWM01001848.1, from coordinate 123,117 downwards.
CTCTCCAGGCCTTATTTGCTACCTGGCTTTTCTACAGTACCCATTCCAAGGTCAAGGAGATGGCCCACGAAGGAAGGGTGGAGGCAGGGTGAGGAATGACTGTGCCGACACCTGAGTTACCTGCCAGGTTGCAAGTGGGACTGTTCTGTCACCTGCACATTTACCATGTCAGTGCCCAGACAGCTCTGCCCTGCAGGAACCGTGGCAAGAGGTGTGAGCCTAGATGTCATAAGCGAGTCAGCCCTCCCTGCCCCACTTCACTAAAACTGCAGCAATCTGGCAAGCTGTCCCCTATCTCTCCAGGGAAACTTACTCATTATAACATTGGTCTCTCAAATGAGTGGCAGGGCCAGGGAAATGGCTCAGTTGCACAGCACCTGCCTGACAAGTGTGAGGTTGTGAGTTCAATTCCTGGCCCCCAAAAATAAATAAATAAAATAAAATGAGTGTCAAAGGCTGGGACCTAGAGGCCACTTGATTGGACTGCCTTGCTAACCTGCTTATCCAGGCAGAGGAGGTCCTTCTGTCTCTGCATGGCTCCTGGCCAGTTTCCAGTTTCTGGAGAAATGACAATCAGTAAGACCCTCTCCCAGGTCTGTGAAGGAGGGCTTCCTCGACATCCTCCCTCACCCTTCAGACTGTTTTCAAATCCCATAAATATAAACATGTGGCTCTTCAACCACATCTGCAGATAATAACTTTTGGGGGCTTCCTGTTTACATGGCAATACCCATTTCCCAGCCAAATAAACTGTAACGGAGAGCAAAGGTGTTTATTGGACCAGTCTAGGCTGGGATTGAGTTAACAGCATACACCCACTCTTGCACAAATGTTGGATGGTTAAATATTTAGGACATGAGGGGTCGGAAACCTTACAGAAACTGCTTTCTTTTTCCGCCTTCTTCAGTGAGAAACAGCAGCTGTGATCAGCTTGGCCAGCCAGTCCTGACCACGCCCAGCTATGTGAGCTGCCCACTGTGTGGAAGAGGAAGCCAGGAGCACCTCAGGACACACCCACGCCTCAGGGTCCATTGGAGAAGGCAAGGAAAAGGTCCACAAGCACCAGCTGCTGAGAAGCCCTTCCATCTCCTGCCTGGGGGCCTGTGGTAATGACTGCTGTATCTTTCTATCCGACCTGTCAATAAAGCCTGGCCTAAGAATTAACAGAGCCTCCAGCCCGCTGGTTCTCAGTCACCGGAGAGCTTAGCATTTGGAAGGTAGGTAGGGGTTGGGGATGCCACTAACCACACTGTAGTCCTGGAACAGCACCACGACACACATGTGCACATGCACATGACCTCAGGAGTTTTCCAGCCTGAAATGTTAACAGCACCAAGGTCTAGCACAAAGTCTTTCTATAAGCCAAGAAGCTGAGAGTCAGGAGTAAAGTGATCTGCCCTGTACCGTGCTGCTGGACAAAATGGGGTCCTGGGGCCTGCAACCCCCTCCATGCTGATGCCTCTTAAAACCATGTGGGTGTTTGATTTTAATAAAATAAATAAATAAATATCCTGGAAGAGTTGCCAACAGTGACTTCAGCACAGCTCCTAGTCTAAGAAATTAGCTGTTTCCAAGATTTCTCAGAAAACAATGCCAAAGGATTAAGAATGAACAGACTCTCTTTAAATCATCTATACCTTGGGTTTCTCTTATAATAGGGAGACAGAACTTTGGTCAATAGCAAGGGAATCTTGAGATGGAGAGAGGGGAAGAGGCATGAAAAGAATTGAGTCATGTATGTGTATCTGCTCGCCACAAAGAGCAAGATCATACGTACTGCAAACATGTACTAATAAAAAAAAAAGAAAAAGAAGAAGAAGAATAAATGAATGCACCAATCCTCTGAAAGGAGGCCTCTATACTCTGGTTTCTCTTCAGACTGTATGAATATTTTATCTTTCTTTTAAAGGACAGCTCTGACTGTAAGTGTGATGTGGGCCACTGTGGCTGATGACCAAGATTCTCTGTACCCTGATTTCCTCGGTCCCCCATTTAGAATCATAGCAAGCCAAGGCATACAGAAAGCAAAGGACAGACAGAAAGTGATCTCTAGCTGAGGCCCTCAACCTTACCGTAGGGGAGAGACTTACCAAAAGTAAAAGTAAACAATGGCCAAGAAAAAGTATGGCCACACTACTGTTATGCTCTCTAGTAGAAATCTTCTGAGGGTAGGGCCCTCCCAACTCAGGTCCAATTCTACTCCTCCCTGGGCTTTGGTTGGTTATCTTTGTTCTTTGGAATCCAAAAGAGATATGGGAAGGAAAACAAATGTCCCACTTATCTGGGCTGCTCAAACTCTCCTGACTTCAACAGGGGTTCACTTGCTGGGCTCCTGTATGTTCGCAGAGATAAGAATCATGAGATCAGCCTAACCATACCCACTGACGGGTCCCCTGGCTGGAATAAGGGGTTTGACCTAAAGTCATCATGAGTACTCCTACCTTCAGACACGGGCTAAGGCCACTGGTTCACTGAGAGATCTTTGAGGGCCCACCCCTCTTGAGAAATAGAACCAAACAATAACACAGCGCTTACCAAGAATTTGTTCCCTCTTGCCATTAACACTGGATCTCTGCTCTTACTGGACCCTGGTAAATCCTAAGACCAAGCAGTGCCCAGGTGTGGGCAGGAGTATGCTTCAGACCAGAGAAGAAACCGCCGATGAGAAAAGACCCAATGTACACACATAACAAAACCAAAAAAAAAGCCATTTTATTGAAAATTAAATTCAAACTTCAAATTAATATTACAATCATGAGAAAAATGCCAAATAATTCAATTTACAATTGCAACATACAATACAAATAGTCCCTTTGAAGTTAAGAGTAAACTCATCCACATCGTGACCTGGGGCACAAAGCAGAATTTGTACAATATGTGCACGGGAAGCAAATCTTGGGCAATAGCAATTGGAAAAAATAAAAATGAAAGCTTGTATTTACACAAAATGCTACAAATATTTTTTGTTCCACAGAAATCTAAGAATGGTAACGCATATCCAAAAGAAATGGAATTTTATTCAGAATATCTAAGAAATTACTGTAAGTTATGGTTTTGGCTGATATATTTAGAAGTACTGCATCAAAAAGCAAACAATTATTTGTAAACATTAAGTAAACAGACAACTAAAAAATTCTCACATAGGAAGTATTTTTTCTTTTAGAAATGCATTTTCTTTTTAAGAACAACAAATTCAAGGTTTGGAAAAAGCCATCTTTTATTTTGTTTGCAATTGTTCTTTCAAACACCATGGGAATAACAGTTACTTTGCTAATGCTGTAAAATTACTATGTTCAACTTAGATTTGGGGGTCAACCCCTGCCCTCAGGAACAGAGGGAACTCCTTAAACACTTATCTCCTCCAGTCTGAGCCTACAATGCACAGTCAGTCCCTAATGGTGTGGCTTTCTTCCTCTGCTCACTTTTAAAGGGCCTTGGGGTAAGGATGAGAGAGTTTCAAGAGTGATCAACCATTAATCCACTGGATTTCTCGCTTTCAGGCTAAATGTCATTCTACTTATCTAAAACCAAACTGTGGTACCTGTTCTGGAACTCTGACATAGGCTAAAATTTGTAAGACAACTGAGAGATGTCTTTTTTTAAAATATGTGGCTGCACTGGTTATACTGTAAATTCCAGCAACATCTGTGTCATGCCAAGAACCATGTTAATTTAATCCTAAGGAAGGAGGGTCCTAATACATGGTTCCCAGCAGTAGTAAGACTGCTTTGGTCTTGAAATCAAAAATCTTACATGTGACCAAGTACAAATTGAGGGAGAGGAAGGATGGCAAGAGAGTGAGAAGGAAGGAGAGAGAATATGAATATTAATCCCTAGGCCATAAAAGGGACAGAAATTTGTCCTTTAAAAAATGTGAATTGCCCTATTGGGGTGGTTGGAGGGAGGGTAGAGAGAAGTGCTTGAATTTTTCCCAAGGAAAAAGACTTTTAAAGTGTTTCTGAGTTGCTGCCTGCAGCCACACTAATAACATTTCAAACATTAAAGCATCCCTATAGTCACTTAATATGTGTACTGTAAACTTAAAAAAGCCCTTTTAACATTAAAAAATAATGTACAAATATAGTACCTTTTTTATTAAATAGGGTGCAGCTGGTACCGGTGGTAACATTTTTATGTCAATTAATTAAAATTGCAATGTGTTACCAGACACTGGCTTTTTTAAGTGCTGCTGAAAAAAACACATATTTTATACTCACAAACAAATGGACAGTGGCATGCTTCAAGCCACCACACACAAACAATAAATAGCATCAACTACTACTTCCATCTTACTTAGGTAATAGAAAAGTGGCCTATTTTTCTAAGCATACTTGGTATACAACCTTTAGAAGGCAAAGAGTTTTTGCTTCGTTTCCCCTCAACTTGTATTAGAAGGAGTCAAGATGAATTCTAAAGGAGATAGATGGTCACTGGACACACCCAGGTTTACCTGGTCCACAGCTGTCCCATGTGCATGGTGGCCCTGCGAAGGACACCAGTCAAGGGTGCACCTGAGGTCACAGCAGATTTCTGCAGAGTTCTGCTCAGGAGACGGCACCTTGATCATCAAGGGAAGAGGGTGTGTATTTGCCTGGCAGAGTCATTACATGACCCTGGCTTCGATCAATTAAGGATACACACTTGTGAATGGGCCATGTGGGTCCCAGGAGGGGCCAAAGAGGATCCTGCAGAAGGCTACATAGCTCAAACTCATAGACAGTGGTGGACAGGAAACTCCACACCCTGGCCTGCCTTTGATCTCACTGTCATGTAAATACAGATGTCAAAGGCCCTACTGGGTCCCCACAGGCTCTCTGTCCTCTCCCATCAGCCACCTGCTGGAACTGGCTGCTACTTGGGGTGCTCAGCTCCCCCTAGGACAATCAATTACTTCACCGTGCTCCTTTAAAGGCAAATTCTGTGGGGAGCTGCAAGTGGAGCTTGAGTAAGGCAGATTTGGGTTCCCTTGGTTTATGGTGTGGTAAGGCTGGTCGGTGAAGAATCCATGGAGTAATTTTGCATTCCTGCACTATGCACATCACAGCTGATCCTTTACCACATGTGTGGCTTTAAGCTATGTCCTCACTATGAAGCCTGGCGATTTTGAGCATTTTGCTTAACTTTGAAACCACAGAACACTTTGCTGCAGTTGCATGATTCACTTGTGCTTGTCTTTTTAATATGATGAGAGTAATAATTATCCAAAAGAAATTAGGAAACCACATCACGCCAGCATTTTATGCTGAGAAAGGGCAACAAAAGTGATAAAGGGCTAAGGGCAGTTTTTAAAATCTCTATTATTGCTTTAAAAGGCAAAGCTGTGTGGAAGTGATCAAAGATCTGAAAGAGCTAAACATAACATTTCCTTCATACATTACAAAAACAAGCTACATCTAAAATATTTGGAGATGGAAGTATCTTTTAAAAATCACATTGTGCCTGGAGGAACTGAAATTGCTTAGCAATATTTCAGATATGGCTCTAGCCCACTGAAGAAATTTGTTATTTAATAAAGAGCACTTTTAGAGACCGAAGTCAACATCAATACACTAAGAAATGTTTCAAAGGTCCAAATGTCATTAAATAATTATAAATATATCTTTAAAGTTATATGACCATTCACGTTAGCAAGTTACCTCAGATTTTACACATATTCATAATTTAAAAAAAAAGAAAACAAATAACACACAGCCAAACGCAAACACTATATATACCATTATGGCTATAATAAGGTATTGCCATTTTCAGTTTCATATAAAAGGAGAAGATGGGGTCTTAGGGGTGGGATTTCTTTTTGGTTAAATGGGAAGAGGGGGGAGTATAAAAAAGTAAAATAAAATAATCTATCCTGATCAGTATTGTTGAAGTCACTTTCTTAGAGAAGGAAAAAGAAATCCAAACTACACCGTTCACACAATTAGCTGCAGCAAGTCTGAAACAGAGGGTGGCCTAGATACTCCGCATATATAGTGCCCAAAGGGCAGCATCACCCTGCCACTGGCCCCTCAAGGGACACCGTGACATCTTGGCACGCTGTCTGCAGAGGACACGGTCCCCACACTGCTGTGACCGGAAGATGTGCAGCTTCGGGGCAGAGGAGGAAGCAGCTCTGCTCTTCTTCCTCCTGAACTTTAGGCCACCTCTCTGACTTGGCGTAAGAACAGGTTATTTAGGGTTACAGACCAAACAACAACAATACCTTTTCCCTTGTGTGTTCCTTTTTAAAAAAAAAAAAAAAAAAAAAAAAAAAAAAGTACATCTTAAATAGTAAACAATCTGAAACCCGCTTAGAATCGTCTCTCTTGGGCCTTCTACTTCTCAAGGTCTACCCTCTTATGCTTGCAAGGTCGTGACTGGGTGGAGGAATGAAAGGTCTTCTAGCAAGTAGGCACTCTGTAGACAGCTAACCGATATACATATATATATATGCGTTCTCTTTATATATGTATATGTTGACACGTGTGGGGTGTGGCCCCAGATACCACCAGGCCACGGCTGAGGAATCTCAATATGGTCGCCAAACGGATTCATCCATTCTGCCACTAGAATTCAAGACAGTTGGGGAACTGCTGTGGCTTCCGTCCGCGTCCACACCATCACTCTGGTTGGGCAGATTGGGGTTTAATAGCGTGCTGCCGTTGGCGGTGGTGGTGCACGGCGGGAGCATTCTGGAGGGAGACCGGTCTCCCCCTGGCACCACGGGGAACTGATAGGATCCCGACGAAGTGCCATAGTAGAGATATGGAGTGCTGCTGGTCTGGAAAGGTCCGCTCTGGCTTTGGGAGGAGCCGGGGTAGGGTGGTGGCAGGTAGGTGTGGTAGTGAGTGGTGGCAGACATACCGAGGGTCATGCCTGAGGTGACTGGCGGGGTGTAAGTAAAGGTGGCTGGGTAGTGCATTCGTGGGTTGGAGAAGCGGCTCTCAGTGAGAGATGAAATGCTGGGGAATTGCCTGGGGTCTGAAAAAGGGCCCAGTTCTGAAGCACCTAAAAATTATAACAGAAGATGGGAGGGAAAATCTGTAAATAGCAATTAAAATAATGATAGAATTTTTACAAGAAAAAAAAAGAAAACTTTAGCTTTCCCAAAAAAAAAAAAAAAAAAAAAAGAAACAGCAAGCCACAAACAGACTTTCAAATGCACTGGTCACTTTAGTCTTTCCCCCCACACACACTTTATATTCTTACCAGTATTTATCCTTAAGTTCTTCACCCCTAAACAAAATCTCAAAGGGCTTTAAAAGCCCAAGCTTGTGCCAGGTCCTATGCATATGCCCACCCAACACTCGATCCTATGGTTCACTCACCAGACTTTACGATCGAATCCTGATTGGTTTTTATTCCCACCCGCACTGTTTTTTCTTTCTTGCTGCACTTCAGATATTTGAAATGAAACTTTCACTAAGTCAGACAAGGTTATTTTTCTTAACCCAAAATGATCGGTTTTATTACTGGTACTCTTGGCAGGGCTTTTTCATCCGTGAAGGGACATGAGAAAGATTCACTAACATGTTCCTACCGCTTCTTTAAAAAGAATTTAAAATCTTGTAATCTTTGCCTTAGTAACAGTGACATCAAAACAGATTACAATGGAATCTGAAACTATCTGGCTGTTCTAGGGCAATGGGGAGTCAGGCTTTCAGAAACGCTCCCTAGGGTCATAAACCAGGTAGTGGATTTTGAAAGTGGGGTAAAGGAGGACAGGAAGGTTTAGGACTTTAGAGATCATCACATTGCAAGACTCAATGGGAGATGTTAGCCCCAAGTTAGGCCAGGAGCCCACAGCAGCTCTGACAAAAGGCTCGCTGCCTAGGGGAGACTAGAAGGTAGGTGCCTCCCCACCCACCTACCAGGACCCTGGACCACATCCCAAAGAGTCAGCTTCAGCTCAGCGTGAAGTGGTAACTAAACCCGAAGATGGTTCCCCCTAAAATGTGGACCCCTGTAAGTTCTCAAGCTACCAGTATGTTTCCTTAGCAGGTATTTCTGGTGCCCATCTTAGGAAACCACAGTGATAAAACATTTCATGGAGAAATTAGTTTTCTGAAATGCCTAAAGACTTATAGTTGTCATCTTTAAAGAATGGGTTAATTTAAATTTCCTGTGACATGTCCTTTCATAACACCAGTCACTTGTTTGATCCCTTCTAGAACCTTCCAACTATATTTGCTTTTCCTATGGCTATTCAGCTATAAAGGGAAGTACTGAGCAATTCTTGAAGACCCTAGTGAATAGGATGCTCCTTTAACTCACTTTTATTCAGCTTTTGTTCTTCATACTATGATGTTTATTACAGGAAAAATCCTAACACTTGTCTTTGAAGGTGCTTATCAAGGGTTGTTCATTTGTGTTAAAGTGCACAGTGCTCATAATTTGTCATAAAATGCTAAGATTAAGTGCCAAGATGTGCATTTGTAATAAAGAGTGACTGTTTACAAGCAACACAGGGTTAACAAGACTTTTTTCTCACAAATCAGACAGTACCAATCAGACAGTCCAGCCCAGCCCAGCCCTGCCCAGCCCAGCAATTGTGAAAAGTCTCACCTGCCTGGCTCTTCTTACTGAGAGTGGAAGGCCAGAGGCAGAAGTCAGAGGAGGCAGTGTCATCATCTGTAAAACGAGGGGAGGAGCTCTAAGTTCCCTTTCAGCGCTAAGGTCCTAGGACCATGACTTCCAAGACAGCGGGAGGAGCAAGAGCCAAAAGGGAGTTAGACAGAGGTCCCAACCCTCATTAGTGCCTTCCCAGAACCCGTAGGCTCATCTGCAGAGGGTGGGGAGCAGGGGAACAGCCCCTGCTACCAGAAGCAAATACTTTCAATATGACAAACCAAAACCAACACAGCCCGCATCCTTGAAGCACCTCGCCCTAACTCCTCCCCAAAATGAAATTCTGACGAGCTCAAGTTACAAATGTGCACGTCGTGATTATGACAACATCAGAGGGGAGCAGATGGGATGTGACAGCCCCACCCCCAATGCTGATGAGCACAGGTGCAGCCCAGAGGCACAGGTCATTGTTGGGTGTCCCCCAAAGAGCCTGGAGAGGAACCTGAGTCTGCAGAGCTAATGGCCAGAGACAGGTCACTTCCGGATATATTAAATTCAATGTTCAGGGCACATGAGAAAAGCCAGAATAGCATAAGCAACTTAAAACAGGAAGAAGTCGCATTTAAGACATTCATGTTTGTCTTTCCACGAAGCCCAAAGTTCACAGATAGGCATGTTAATGTTAAAAAAAAAAAAAATCTGTGCATTTGTGTTTAAAATATACTGTAGAAATCATCAGAATTCCATGCGGTTTCACTTATTTTGATGCTGAAACCTCATTAAAAACCCTCTACGTGGGGCCCTGCCAATAAACGCTAGTATGGTTTTGAATTTACTACTGCTCCACCTTCTTCTGTATTCAGCCTGATACATTTTGCTGATGTTTTTATTACCCATCACATGCCCAGATCACTGCACCTCTCTGGTTTATAGATGCTAGCTAACACAAATTGACATTCATTTCTCAATTAATGAGCTCTGGCTGTGGTTTATAGAAAACAATGTAACAAATTTCCGCTTGGTTTACATGATTTTGACCAATCACTTCCAGTTATTTCAGACTGTAATGTCTTGGAGATTAACTCTTTCTCGACAAAGCAAACTAAAGTGGACTTTAAAGAGCTTCTAGGGTCATTTTTATAAGTTTCGAATCATAGAACTTTTAGAAATTATTTCTGAAACATTGCAAAGTGTTCTGCATGAACGAATATTTAAAATTTGCTCTAGTACGAGATCCCTTGCATAGAAATGTGTGATTGAAGGTGGTGTGGAGGAGGAATGCTTAAAAAGCATCTGAACCTCTTCCTAGTCTTCAATTTATTTACAATCACTATTGCAGAATCAAATAATATGACACCCCTTTCTCTCACTGAAGAGGCTTGTATCTGCACTTCTAATCTGGTGTTTGTTTGTTTGTTTGGATACCGAGGATCAAACTCACAACCTCATGCTTGCTAGGCAGGCACTGTGCCACTGAGCTATATCCCCAGTCCCTTCTAATCTGTTTTGTACCTGAACTCAAATTTTCTTTTAGACCTCTTTCTTGGGTTAACATCAACACTGCTTCCTAGCTGCTCATACTTTGTATCACTAGCCACACTGTAGCCACAAGCTTCAAAAGGAAAAAGAAATGGGTATGAAATCAACTAATGCAAAAATAAATAAATAAATAAATAAATACACAAAAGTGACTAACACAGCCCATAGGAGGGAAGCCTAGGGAGCCCTGTACCCTGACCTAACTTTATGAATGAGGACCCAATGCTCTGCCACTGTTGCACTGATGCACCCCAGAGTCAGTTTAAAACTGGTAACAAAAATCTACTGGATAAATAAAGCCATAGGTAGCTTGGGGACCTTCTCAAAATAACAAAGCAATGAATGATTTTCACTTATGTATTCTTGTTTTGTTTTGTTTTTTTTCTCCAACCTGCAACCAGAAATTGAGTCCAGGACCTTTACACTGAGGTACGTCCCCAGCAACTCCCTGCCCTCTGGTTGTTTTTTTTTTTTTTTTTTTAAACAGGGTCTAGCAAATTGTCCAGGCTAGGCTCAAACTTGCAATCCTCCTGCCTCAACCTTTCAGACTGCTGGAATTACATGAGTACACCACCGTGCCCAGGTACACGGCTAACAGCTCTTTTGACTGTTACCCATGTTGTCTCATTCCTGCCTGCAAAACATTTAGCTACGTGGGAGGAGAGGGTGAGACCATCCATGCTAGAACATCAGGCTCTAGAAATTTCAAAACAGCATGTATCTACATTCAGGGGCCCCAGCAGCTGGCAGGAGTTGCTGGAACCCCAAGACAAACATGGCACAGCTTCCTGCTGCGCTAGTTTTACTCAAACTGAGTAAGAGGTACACTGTATAGCAAGGTGAATCCAAATATGACGTGGAGAAAGCATCACTTAGGTAAATTTTTAGATCAATAAAATGACCTCAACAGAACTGTACTACAGATGCTTTCTGCTCTGCCCCTGGATCTCCTAAGTATCCATGTGCCTTTTGCTGCCTGGGGTGCGCTGGAGAAAAGTTTCAATCCCTAATTGCTGTGTGGACAATTCTAATGGGATTCCCATTTGACACACAGGGAGGCTGAATTTGGGAGAAGGGACACCTTTTGCCCAAGGTCAACACACAGCAGGAGAGGCAGAGTCGAGGAACAGCATCCTGACTCCAACAAGAGACACGTAACTGTCTCCACTTTTCTGGCTAAAATGTTTCTGGGTCCCCATACTGTTATCTTAGGAATATATTCTGCTAAATGAAAAGTACTTCCATAGACTCTTGATACCCAAGTGTTACTGTTTTAGGGGTGCTATTAATGACTCTGGGCCATTGCAGATCTAATCTGCTAAGTGGTAAGCAATTGCCACAGACACTCAGGTGGAATGTGAATGACATCAAGGACAGGGTTTGATCCCCTGGGACTTGCTGGCTCCTACAGTTGTACCTCATCCCCCAGTGGCTGTCTATACCTCTAGCCACCATCAGACACCTCGCAGGAACCATAGCTGTGAGAGACAGAACTGCAAGACCCATGCCCATCAGAACAGCAGCAGTAGCAGCAGATTTCCACAGCCTAACATACACAGGGAAGAATACAGTCATCAAATGCTCATGAAACTCAAATAAAAATAAGATCAGTGCAAAAGGCCCAAGAGGGAAAAAAATATAACCTGTCTTGTTGCCCAACAAGGTTTTGAGACTCTGCAAGCAAGTACAAAGGGCACGGAACCAAGATACAGGGAAGGACGGCAGAAGAACCTCTGGAGTGCTAGAAGTCCTGACTGGGCACTTTTAGCCATACTACTTTCTTATGCCACCTACCTGGTTCGAGGGATGTCTCATACTTCTCTGTCTCCCCTTCCCTGCCTGCTAGCAGTAAGACTTGCATTCCTAGGCCTGGGCTTTTAGGAGACCATCCATAAATATTGGTTAGTTGAACTCAAGCAAGGAAATCTTTAGAATGAAAGAAATTGGAGTCTGGGAGGAAGAACAGACGAGGTACTCGCTGTTTAGGGCTGTCAGCTAGGGAACTGTGCCCACTACTTTTCCCTCCAACCAGGAGAATGCACACATCCCAGCTGCAGGGCCGGCAGGGTGGGAAAGAAGAAAGGAGCCTGGAGTCCAAACCCAACCAGCTGGAACGTTAGGAGTCCTCTCTGCTGCTTTTATGCAAGGACCTCAGTGTACAGAAGGAAAAGTCATCGTCCTGCTCGGCAATGAGGTGTTAACTTCAAAGCGGCACTGGGGCCTTTTAAATGGTAGGAGTTACTGCTGCAACAAATCTCAAATAAAGCCCAGGAACTTTTTATTAACCCACTTGCAGCATTCTTCATACTGGAACACAGAACACACAAGATCTCCAAGGAGCTACCCCTGCCCCTCAATAACCAAGAATCTCCCTCCCTTTCCAACTGCTCTCTTATTTAACTTCCCACTTCAAGTCTGTTCCAACAGCCTTTCTTTTCTCCATCACTCTTTAGAGCCCTTCTTCACTACTCCACTGAATTATTAGCTGTTCCTAAGACTGTTCTCTCTACTACAGACTGCCTTTAACCATGAGGGATTTATTTTCCTCTCCTCTCAGAGCCTAGTACACTGTAAGAACTTAAAATGAAAAAAATCTGTGGGTGCAAGGAAGGATGGAGAAATGAATCAGTAAGCCTAAGAATCTGTAAATGTGTACCACAGCTAGCACTTTCCTGACATATTGAAAAACAGATATTAAAAGCATTAAGTGAGCCGGGCGTGGTGGCGCACGCCTTTAATCCCAGCACTCGGGAGGCTGAGGTAGGCGGAGCATTGTGAGTTCGAGGCCCGCTTGGGCTACAACGCGAGCACAAGGCCGGCCTGAGCTACATAGTGCGACCCTGCCTCAAAAAACCAGGGCTGGGAGTTTGGCTCAGTGCCTTAAGCGCCTGCCCTGGTAGGCGCGAGGTTGTGAGTTCAATCCCCGGTGCCGCAAAAAAAATAAATAAAAGCATTAAGTAACGCTGACATCAAACCTAAACTGTCACCTGAATGCATTCCATACCTATAAAACCTTGTAAAACTCTCTTTAAAGCTATGCCCAACCATTGTTACCTCAGCTGTAGAGAGGGCTCTGCAAACAGGGTTTGCTACCAGGACACAGACGTCCTGGTTTACTGCCATGTTATTCCCTCTTCGTGCCTGATACCCGTCCTGCTGCAGAGCCAGAATCTCTGTGTCCATCACCAGGGGGAGGCCAGGGCAAAGACAGGGAGTAGGCAAAGGGCAGGCCAGAAATGCAGGAAGGTGAGCACACAACCCTACCCCGACTCTATGTTAAGGGCTGTCATTAAGGTCATAGTATTTGCTTGGAGTAAAGCAACACAGTAAAATTCATACCTGTCTGAGTTTCTAGATGAGTGGATGGGGAGCTAGCATGTCAGCTATCAAGAGTGATAGATACAGACTGGGGGTGCAGGCAGTGGTAGAGGGCCTGCCTGGCATGCACAAGGCCGAATCTGGGTGATTCTGATAGGTAAAATTTAGGAGCCTGCAGGGGAGGTGGTGCCCTGCTCTCCCTATGCTGCCGGACAGACCACACCAGTACAAACAGGAACGAGCTCTGCCTAGGGCATCCTCCAAACACCCAGGAAGGGGAGATGTGTTTACACCCGTAACTACCTTTGCAGGCACACAGGGGCTGAGCCTTAAAACCAGAGTACATCTCTGTGCACAAGCCTAGGCCGTGCATCCTCAGGATCCTCAGGGAAGCCGGACCCAAGGCAAACGGGCACCACCCACTGAGCTCTGGCTCCCCGGCCTCCCCACAGTGGACGCATTCTTACCATCGTCACTGTTACCCTGCACACCTTGGATGGCTTTGCATGTAAGCCAGACTTCTCTGTTTATTTTAAAGTACTAGCATTATTTTCGGGTATTTTCCTAACTAAACTAAAGAGAAAGCCAATGAAGAACCGCGAATCCGTCTTTTAGACCCTATCTGACACATAATACAGAACACAAATGCTGCCAAAAATATAGCTAAGTAGGAGACTTACTAGAATACGCACAAGCAGGCAGCAGCAAAGCAGCAGAAATGCTATAGAAATGTTATCCAAAAATCAAATTTAGGCTACACAATATTATGCTGAATTTGCCACACTGAGGCTTTAAGGAGTTTCATATTAGTTTTCTAAATTTCTTTCCATTTATCTTGGATGCATTTATCACTAAATTAGATTTACTTTCAATTCCACTTGATAATAATCAGGAAAACACACCATAGGTGGGAGAAATACAATCATTCATGCCGATGGAGAAGAAACCGGCAAAATGAGATTTTGAAGTCAGTTTTTATGATAACGAAACAACGCGCAAACTCCATCGCTTTGCAAATAAGAGAAAAAGTGCCTCAACTATCCAGTACAAATATTTGTTTTCCGTGTTGTCATGAATTGTACTTTTCCACTGCATACTCACAAACTCTGAAAGACCGGCTGATCCCAAGGCTAAGAAAGTATGTTCTGCTGAAGGAGACAGAGGGGAAAGAAACCTGGCAATCTTCAGAAACTTACAACCATTCCTTAAACCCACCCAAATTTTAAGGATATTGCTGGAATAACATATTTCCTTTTGCAAAGGAAAGAAGGGAAGGCGGCAGGAGGTGTGCGAGCACGGGCATATAGGGAGGGAGAGGAAGAGAAGGAAGGAGCCGCAGAAGAAGGGGTGGGGAGAAAGAGCAGAGAGAGATCTCGCTGGGCCTTGATTAGGAACTTTTTAAATCCTAGGAAGGGTGGGTAGTCTTTGAAACCAGATCCGCCACAGGAAAGAGGCCAGCACCCAGGACGCTGTGTGTCTTTCTGAAGGGGCCACCCACGGTGCCGTGGCGGTCATATGACTGCGCTGTCACATCCTGAAGCCATTTCCAGCCCATACACACGTCTGTGCTCCCATTTAGAGAGGATGGGATATATTGGGAACACACATATGGAAACACTTTCAGAGAATCGGTTTCCATGAAATTCATAATGAGCCAAGTGGCTTCAGATGTGGTTGCGTTCCTCCGATTAGCCAGGAAAAAAAAGGGGGGGAGGGGTGAAAGGAGGAAAGAAAGGGACAAATCCACCCTTTCAGACCTTATTTCAGTTTCAGAAAAATTAAAAACCACTAATGACTTATGGCTACCAAAACATGGAGACACAATTAAGAGAGGATGGACCACAAAAAGAAGGCAAAGAGGTTTAAAAGCAATAGTCTTTCCCTCCTAAAAATAACAGCTTTGATATCAGTAATCTTATCTCCAACCAGGGGAGGCTTTCCTGTGATGGTATCTGCCTGGAGAGGCATAGTTAGTTTTCTGACATCCTGGCTGAATGTAGCGCGCATGCGTGTGAGGAGGAGGACGAGGAGGAGGAGGAGAAGGAGGCGAGGCGGGAGGGTGGAGAGAGGCGGAGGGAGATTGAAGCTGCAGGACTAGCTCGTATTTGATAACATATGTGGTCAATTAAGATTATTTTAAAAATTGCAACTAAATGATAAATTGTGCCTAAGTAAATCTCTCAAAAGAGCTGGATTCAGAGAGGACAGCCTGGTATTTTCCTGTGGACCGTGCTTGTGGTAACTTGGACTATATTAAAAGCAGAAATTTATGAACTGGTTGCGATGTTATATATTAGACACCAAAGCCAAGCTGATAGGAAGGCATGAAATACAAGCAGAGCACAAATGGGGGGAGGGCTTTTAAAGGGGGACACTGAACTGGCATTAGTTAAAACATTATTCTATTAAAACACAGACAGACATACAGCCAATGTCACATGAATTTTTATGTAAAACAAGAGACTTGAAAATACTCTCCTTTGGAGAATTATGTGACACCAACAGTCTGGAACTGAGCAGGTTTCTTTTGAGCCTAGTGGCCAATGTGGACCCTCAGTGCAGAATGTTCTGATGCTGGGAACAAGATCAGGGTCTGCTTTTCCCCACCCCTCAGACTCCTGCCATGATTTAATATTCACAGCGTCTCCTGGTGTTAGCAGATGTTGACAAATAAGCAACCAAGTGACAGAGATGCCATCACCGTGACCCAGATCCCAGATGGACTTTATGCCACCAAAGCCCTCCATTTATATTATGTCATTAAGTCCTCTGGGCACTGGCAATGCCACCAACCCCACTGTATGCATGATGAAGTCAAGACCAAAGAAGTTAAATGATGTCCTCAAGGTTAAAGAGTAGTAAGTGGAGGCCTAGGATGTGGCCCCAGATCCAAGGGGCTTGCTTCAGATGCCTGCTCCACAATGCAGGGATTCAGGGTCATTTCAAGTGAATGCTAACAAGCTGACCACAACTAATAGAAGTCAATGGGCAATGCTCAATGCCAGCCCTAGCGGTGCAGATGGGATAGGATGGGAGATGGGAGACTGCCACCTGCCACTTGTTTGCCATACTGGACCCAGCCCTGAAACTCAGATACTGTCTCTACCTGCACCAGACAGAGGACCTCAGTGTAGTGCATCTCAGAAGTCAGCCCAGGTGTTACACAATCCCTACTAATCTAAACCAGAGCCACAAGCCTTGGCTTCTAAGTGTGTCCTGCCAGGACCTGGCCTTCTCTTTGTACCTTCTCCTCTGTGCTCAGTTGCATCACTGACCTACTCCCCAGGTGGGCCTGGGTCAGCCATGCCTGGAACTGGGTCCTCCTGGAAATGGCAGAGGCAGCTTTACCATCAGAGTCCCCTTTTGCTTGCATTGTCCATTCTGCATAGGTGTCTCATCTGGATTCCTGAATCCTTTCTTGGCATTCAGGATCCTCCGGATGTCCTTGTCCTTGACTGCCTCCCTGCTCTGTGACTTTGTGTCACACACCCAGGTATAGGTCTTTGCATGTGCATTTCTAGATCTCTGCATTGGGCATACAAACACATACCGGAGCAGCAGTCCTGACCCAACCTCCCTTTCCATGCTCGTCTCTGACTCTACTTCCCCGTGAGCTCTCCAGCCTTGGCACACAGAACTGCCCCACATCCCCCCACCTCCATTCCCATGGTTTTCATCACTAAATATCTTTCCTCCACCCCTTCTCCAAATTCTAAGCAGCCTTTAATATCAGGTCACAGTCCCCGTCTGCCGACAGCTTCTCCATGTATTCTTGCTTCCATCTCCTTCCTTTCCAAGTCTTGACTCCTCATTTAAATCTCCCCAACAGCCATGCAGATGAGGAAAAGCTGCTTATTGGCACTACTGGCCTTTAAATTCTTGAATCTGGGAACTCTGCCCTACTGATCTCCAAATGTGTTGCAGCCCTTAGCAGAGTAATATACAAAAAACTACTTGTAAATGATGGTGACCCCAAATCAGCTCTATATGCTTGTCTCCAGCTGCAGTCTGTGTGTTCTGTCTGGCTTCTGCCCACATGTCTTCCACCCACTGCCTTCCTGGCCTCTACACCTGAGCATCCTTGAGCCCAAAGGCCCTTCAGTCCACCCCTTGTTCTCTTATCCTGCTAACACAAGCCTCCTCTGACCCCTTTAGTCCTGCCAAGAATTGGATCTCACCTCCAAAATGATCGTTAAAGAAAAAGATAACAGCTCAAATGTATGGACTTCTCCTTGAATTTTTTTTCTTTTTCTTTCCTTTTTTTTTTTTCCCCACACATCTGGCTTCATTTTCACAAGTCCCTAGGATATGTCACACATAACCAGGAAGCTCAGTTAGAAAAAGAATGGCTACCTCAGGGACACCAGCTAGGTAGTGGCTGAGCCAAGCTAAATTAGTTGCATTTCCTCTATGTCCCTTTTCCTCACTAAGCTTGCTTCATCAGCACCTATCCCTTTCATCCAAATGGAGCTCCTGGTAGGGAATAGGGGACACCTCCATTAATATTTTTTAAAGTGATGACCTCATATTGGAGGTTCAGTTTCAGTGACATCAAAAACCAAACTACTGCGTTCTACTTAAGTGAAACACCAAATTCATTCGGAAAGAATTCCTTGTCTTGGTTGCTAGGGTTTAGACAAGCCATATACAAGAGTCTCAAACTGTACCAAGACCAGGCTCCTCCAGTAACTCTGGTATCCCAGTGTCATACTGTAGTAAGTCATTTCTGACAGTCTCAGTTCCTCTACCCAAGCCCTGCACACAGAATTAACTCAAAACTTCTGCAAGAAAAACGTCCCTTTTAGAGTTTGATTTGGCATCCATTTCAAAGAGCTGTTTGTATATTTTAGAGTATGTAGAATTTTCCTTTGATTGAAACCTCTCTTTTAACAATGGACAAGAGATGATTTCTTTTCTAAGTGGTTTAAACAAAAACAAACACATCTTCCTTACATATAGCCTTGTTCTCAGGGGTACTTCTTTTGAGAGAAATCAAACCCTAACAGATTGTTTGGCGTTTGGCAAAAGCCTTCAGCCAAAGTCAAATAGTGAGATTTTCCTTGTCGTAGGAGATAAACAAATAGGAGAGCAAACTGGAAAAGAAAAAATAGGACTTCCTTTCACTTTCTCCTCTGCACGATAACATTCCTCCCTCGATACAGGCACAGCCCTCCGGAGGGTTTCGTGTCCGTGTTTATTCCTGGTGCTATAGCAATAAACTCGCCGCAAATGGACATTTCCAACATCTGTTCGCGGCGGCTCCTGGACGCCTTGTATTTCTCGGGGACATGAAGCGCTGTTTCCCAAGTGTAAACAGACACACCTAGTTATGTATTAAGGTGTCTGAGAGGAGCTACTTGTTTGGATGACCAGAGAGAGAGAGAGAGAGAGAGAGAGCTGGCTGTGGGGTGTGAGACAGACACACAGCCATCCAGTGGCAGCGCCCAGACAGTGGGTCCTCTGCCTGCCAAGGACCAAACCCAAGTCCTCTCAGCCCGAACACAGAGACAACTGGGCCACTCCAGATGGGGATGGAACAGCTGGGGATGGTGCTGCCCTAGAGGCAGGGCAAAATCTACTCATTTGCTTCCGAAGGACCTAATGTGAGGGTAGAAGGCAGAAGGAGCAGAGGGAGAGGAGGACGAGGCTGGGTGAGTCATTCTATGCCTGGGGTCACAGTGGCCATAAGAAGAAGATCTGAGGAAGGGAGGGGAAGAAAATCATTCTCAGTCACTGGAGCAGCAGCAGGAGGTGTGGGTTCTGCCCTCGCCAAGGAGGACAAGCTGCGTGGCACTCCTGACCCATGTGGTTCCTCTCTGTGAAAGGAGGGGTCTGACTGCACCCACTCTAAGACTGACTCTACTGCCGGGGGGAAAACCCTTCTAGAAATTCTCTTCCTGTTAAGAAAGTTCCCATTCATTAAACAAAAAGGATCACAGCTTTTTAAAATGTGGTACAATTTATATATCCAATGTGAAAAAAAAACAAAACCAATTTTCTCTCTAGGTACAAAACGTCAACTGAAAAATTTAGTATGTCCACAAAATAAAAATCTGTCATTGTTAACAAAAGTCTGTAACATAGGCCAAAAAAAAATGGGGTCACTGTTTGCATTTTGTGAATTTCCTTTTCAGTTTTGTTGTTGTTAGTTTTTCATTTGTTTATTTGTTGAGACAGGGTCTCACCATATAATCTGGGTTGGCCTTGAACTCATGGCGATCTCCTTGCCTCTGCCTCCCGAGTGCTGGGATTACACATCAACAATACTGTTCATTTTTAAAGAAGCTTTTCCTACTTAAATTTAGCAGTAAAAGGGATTAAAATGAATTTCAGATACACACATTCAGTGAGAGATGATGTGAGTCATTTCTCTTTCTTCGTTCTAGATTCTTTGAGCGAATCATTTTGATCTGAATTACCTGACCTGAAATAAATCTTATATCAATGTTTTCAATTTCCACAAGGTAGACAAGATTGCTATGCATGACTTAAGTAGCTTTAAGTTTCCTAGCCCCGCATATGAAAACAGAGACTGGGAAGTTCTAAGATTTCACTAACATGTACATTTTTAACCTCTAGAATAAAACCTATGTTCACAAAACTGGGAGATGGGTGATGTCTGCTCTTGTTTCTGGTTGGAGGTTTGGTGAGTTCGACTTTATCCAGAGACCACTGATGCTACCCAGGTGAGAGTTGGAAAGGATAAGGAGATGCAGACCCCTATTAGGATGACACCCAATGGGCTTAGGTATCAGGAGTGAGGTTCTGAAACAGAAACTTCTATGACCAAGCAGAGCAGGAAAGAATGCGTACACCATTTGGAGCCAGAGACTTAGTGTTGAGTCTTTATTATGCCTTTCATGATGTGACCCCCAGCAAATCTCTGGATTTGCTCTGAGCACTAATTTCCTACTGGCAGAACACAGACTGTAATGATCCCAACTCTCTAATGAGTTTTTTCGTGATGATTCAATGAGATCATGGCTATGAAAGTGTTTTCTAGATACGTAAACCTCTAGCTGAACAAGAATCCAGTTGCTCTCCTTGACCCATAGGTTCTGCACTTATAAATCAAAAATATTTTTAAAAACTGTGTCTGCGCCAAACATGTATAGACTTATTTTTCTTGTCATCATTCCGCAAACTACACTTCAGAACAATTATTCACGTTGCATTTACCTTATACTAGGTATTACAGATAAAGCCTACAGGAGAAGCTACACAGGTTCTATGCAGATTTCATGCCTTCTTACAGAAAGGACTTTAGTATCTGTGGATTTGGGTACACAAGGGTTCTGGAACCTATCAAAGGACAACTATCCTAAGTCCTTCTATGCACGTAATTTAATTTTTATCCTTGAGCCCAGTTGCTATCATTCTTCCCACTTTTCTTACCTTCTAATATGGTGTTGTTTATCTGTAATCTTTAAGTCCTGTCTGCCATCAGCAAAGCTACTACTTCAGACAGGCTAAGTGCCTGGAGTCATTTTGATTTCCTCACTCCATGTTTTACCTTCCATGCTCTTTCGTCATTTCTTTCTAATGAAAAGCTCTTGAATGTGTTCCTGGGAGAGAGCAGTAGCAGATGCCCCTGAAGACGCCTCCTCCTGGGCCAAGTCCTCTGAGTTTCCCTTCATGCTCTGCGGCACCTGCCCAGCTGACCACACCTTCGGGCCAGCAGCCTTGGGGACAGAGTGTACTTGTCAGTGGACAGTGCTGGGCCCTGGACCTCTTCCCATGCACCGTGATGTTGCAGGAACTCAGCAATCCTAACGCACAGGCTGTATCTGTATGGACTTCTGTACTCTCTGCTTCCCTCAGTGCCAAATCTATTTATTTGTTACAGCTGGCTTGCTTGCCACCATTGCAGACAACTGAAAGACTTTACCTCAATGTGAGTGGCTCCAATTTGCCTTCTGCATAATCTAAATTGGTACTGTTTCTTTGACTTAACCTTTAGAAAGATATTTTTCAAATTTTAACCAGAAGTTCTGTAATTTACTGTTCAAAATGTAACTTTATTAAAATGTTGAGAGCAAGGCCCCAGCCTGCTGGGGCCCAGGGCACAAGTTGAGGATTTGCAGCTCAAATAGCAGCTCGAAAATTCTGCAAAGGGCTGAAACATAATCACATGTTCAGTTTTCCAGTCTTAAGGTCCTTAAATATGTATCTAAATCATCCCTTTTTCTGGTGATTTGCAGAATCAGAATCTGAAGACTGGACAGCACTATGTGTGTGTAATTCCAGTCCTTTGCCTTCAACAAACGAAGGCTAATTACATACACGCGTACCAATAGCATTCCAATCCCTTCGTTCATGGAGAGAAAACCCCTCTTTCCAATACATCGCCCCATCTTTATATCTCACTCCTTTAAAAAGTCACCATTTTCCTCCAGTGGGTCAGTATCTGCTATCGATTACTCTGGTTTTACATTCTCCTTACACTTCATTTTTTTACTTCTATTCTCTTTCACTGTTCCCTTCTAAATGAAAAGACCAGAGAAAAAGGTGGGAAACTGGGTCTGACAGTCAAAGGACAGTCGATGTATCATCCAGAGCTCCAATTTACAAAATGTTCAAAGCTCTTGGAATTATTCTTGACTTCCCATGCAATGCCCTTTGAACTGCATCTTCATCTGAATCTTTGAGCTCCCAAAACTCAAAATAAATCCTTCAAATACCGTTCCAGGGTCTTCAATCACTGGGAAATGTGTTCTCTTGGCCTGATTCTAGTCTCTTTTACTTTAAAAACAAACCAACAAACAGCTTGGGGAGGTGGGGGGTTAGTACACACACTTCTCACTTCAGAATTCCAGGCAGAAAGGAAACTTACGTCCAAGCAGAGCACAATTTTTTGCTAATTTTCAAAGAGGAACAATAAAAAAAAAAACTGCTCGTATCTCCATAAGAACTTGAAGCTCATTTCTATGGCCCCCAAACTGAAGGTTTCATGAGGAAGAATCTCTTTTTAGATCCCAGTTAACGGATCTGGGGAGGGAGGGAGGGCTGTGACAACTGGTACGCCAACAGTCTTACCTATTTAAAACTTTTTTAATTTTAGTTTGTGGTTATGAGATTCTGCCTAGAAAAAGTCCCTGGTCTTTGTTAGTCCCAGGGCCCTGGAAGTCCCAGTTCCCCAGGAAGAAGCTGTCTTGGGTGTGCCACCCATCTGGATTTTTCTCAAATGCAGGACATTAGTGACAATCTGGCCCCTCTCCCTGGGGTCTCCTTGCCACACAGTGCCCACCCTGGTCATCAAATGCAGAGCCCATCTGGTCATACCACCATGTGATTTTCATTTCAGCCCCTCTTAAAAACAGAGGAAGGAACTGGTGTGTAAAAGTTGTGGGAGACATGAAAACCTACTACCTGCACTGAGGAGGACGAGGAGCACATATCACATGCATGCTCTATGAAACAGAAATGTGTGGGCTTCACCCTAAATTCATCTCAGCACTGTGCTGGAAGCTAGGAGCTAATGGAAATAATCAGATCGTGGTTAATCTGATTATTGAACATTAATAACTTTCAACCAAACAAAACATTCTGGCTCTCAAAATGAATCTATGACCTGAATTTTCCAGGTGGGTGGTTCTGCACTCCTCATAAATCAAGTAATTCCTGAATCACTGCTTCATCCTGAGGAGTATGAAGAGGCCCTAGAGACAGCTAATTAAAATCTTAAAAATATCGTTCCTTTTAAAGTAAACTGACGATTGGGAGAAACTATTACTGAACAGTCTGGTGACCTAGCAAAACACCCTTCCCTCTTCTCCACAGTCTCCATCCTGACACCTCCAGGCAAGCTCAAGCCACCATCCATCCACGAGGGTGACTGCCATGGTCGCTCTGCCATGCTCCTCTCCAATTCCCGCACCCATTGCTGATTCTTCACCCGACGGCCAGAGTGGCCATTTGAAAAGAGAAATCGTCCTACATCGTGGTTAGAGTCTGAGATCTGCCTGTGGTTTGACTCTACTCCCAGCAGCAAATCCAAACTTCTGATTCTATTTTAATTACCCTTAGCTTGTTTCTCCAGTACAATAAATTACATTTTGTTACTGTCCTTCTCCGGGTAAAGATGATTAAAACCGATAAATTACATAAAATGATGCAAAGTGTCGACAAAATTAAAGTTACAGTACTTAACTTTACATTAAATCCAGGACTTGAAGATTCATTTGTGCACTCTGACATGCACACATGTATACAAGGCTTCATCTTGAGCAGAGATTCAGTGGAATCAGGTGTCAAGGTCTGAATGGAGCACTGGTTGGCATTCATTACCCTGCCCCTGAGTTGCTCCCTAGCACAATCAGCTAACGTACAAAACAAAGCTTTCCTTGATGTCTCATGGTAGTTGTCCTGTCAATTTCCGTTCTTCGACGCAATACTACCTCAGCCTTTGCTGTTGTTACTGATAGTAACATCTACTTTTCTGATATGCTGATTACTAAATCTTTTCTGTAGGAAACCCTATCCTTTGGGGCTTTGATTTAGAAGCCCAGACATCCAGAACTTTTCGGTTTACCTTGGAAAATATTTGGTCAATTAACTCAGTTCACACATGAGGAAACTAATACCCACAGACTTTCAGTGACCTGCTCAAGAACCCAGAGGCACATCCGAACTCAACAGGTTCCTCCACTCCCAGCCCAGTCCTGGGCCAACACACTCTCAATGGTGTTGCAGTCTCTACTCCCTGTGCCATGTCCCTACACTGAGGCAGGGGGTCCCCAAAAATCAAACCAACACAATTCATGAGTAACTGCTATTTCCTGAGTGTGAGGGTCCATCCTCCTTTGGGATACCTTGTCCCAACACCAATGCCTCAACCGCTGACTGGCTTAAAGAGGTTCCCTAAGGTCTCTTCAAAGGATACGTGTGACACCTGCCAATTTCTAAGAAACCTTAACTAGGTGGTCAAACTCTTTGCTCTTTGGAATCATTTTGGTCAAGACTCCAGGTACCTCTAAGTCACACTAAGACTCTGCTCTTTTCCTAAGGTAGAGTTTGAAAGTTTGTGGGTTTGTTTTCTTAAATGGCAAACACCACAAACTATTATCAGACTTTTCCCTCTTTTTCAAGCCTGTTTTTTATTTCCTTTGTAGTTTTTATTTAGAAAAGGTTCTTATTAATTGTGTGTAGATTTACTGTGACCACTTCAATGGGCTTATTATTGATTTTATCGTGAGTCATTGCACTCCTTGGAGGAAGGCGGAGTATGTTTAAAACCATCATTATGCTTGTTATTCCATTAGCTATAGCATTGTTACTAATTACACAGGGAGCAGGAACAGGGACCATGTTGGATGGAGACAGCAGTAAACTTTAAATACAGAAGCACTGGTTACACTCAATCACACTCTAAGTAGTTCTAGCTTTGTCACTTAAAGCCACTATCTCTCCCTGGAGATGACACACCACCTTCCTGTGTAAGAAATCCTCTGAGATATTTATGAACGACGTTGCCTGCCTTGCACTTTATTTTTAATTTGCATGACTGTCATGGATTTGAAATTCACCAATTTCTCAAGTCACATTTTAAAAAAAAAGTAATTTAGATAGGATTGTCTATCCAATGGGGAGCAAGGGTGGTCCTAGATTTGCTACAGACCAAGTTAAATTCTGACCCAATTTAATAACAGACACCATCTTGTTTGCTTTTCAGGGTGAACAAACAAAAAAGAAGTCTGAAAATGACTTTGAACTGTTCAAACTAAAGTGTTGTCCAAAATGACTTGCAACAGTTCAGGTTAAGATGCTGTCATCTGACTGTTATCTTACAGGATTTTAGCTATAAAAAAGAAGCATTGTGCCTTTTTTTCCTAAGTTTTTATTCATAATGATTTGTACAGATTAGGAAACCTAAGTGCTAACTTTGAAGACTCAAGCAGTTTCTTTATCCCTCTTCTACCAGCAGTGATCAATTATAGTACTATTTCCTGAGAAATCAATATTCAATGAAGTAATAAAGATAATAGTAAAATCCAGCGAGTTCAATGGTCTTATTTTTCTTGAAGCAATTATTACCTTGTCTGATATTTATTAATGTGACAAATAATAGACCTGCCAAGAATACTCTGAAGTATGTGCATTATAAATGCAGTGAACAGGTGAATGCCTGCCCATGCACATGGACACTGCGTGCTAAAGCACAGAGTCAGCAGGGTTATTCTACTGGAGCTAAGTTGTTGGCAGATTGCACAATATAGCACATGATGGGACCATAACTGTATTTATGGAATATGAAATTAAGGTGTGATGATTAGGGTGGAATGTCAGTTTGATTGGCTTTGTGATTTGCCCAGGGGGTGGGGTGTGGAATGCACTTCTGGGTGTGACTGTGTCATGGAGGCAGGGTGTATGTCTGGTCTCAGACCCTTTCCTCTCAAGCACTGATACCCTGTTCTGTTTCCTGGGTGCCATGAACCAAGCATCTTTGCTCTATGGAGCCACTCCGCCATGTTGATGTTTCTGCCGTGGAGTCAGTTATCCATGGACTGAGTCCTCTGAAACCATGAGTTAAATTAAACCTCTCCTCCTTCAAATCGCAGCTGTCTGGTATTGGGTCCCAGTAAAGGGAAAGCTGACTAACTCATTAGGTAAATATTGCCACTGGTCTCCTACAGAACATCATCTCTACACCTACTGGGCAGTCTTTAATGACAGTCACAGCACGAGGAAGACTGAAGCCATAGCACTAATTCACAGTAGACTTGCCTGTGAACACAATGTTTCCCCTGAGCATGTAAATGCTGAAAAGAGTAGGAATTACAAAGACACAGCAAAGGGCTAGAAGTCCAGGCCCTTGGCCTAGGGGAGCTTTCACTCCAGTTGAGAAAGACCAGATTGAATACATCCTTGATAAGATCCATAATGAACCCACCCACAGCATTCCTAATTTTTTAAAGTTGAAAATATAATTGCTAATGCAATTCAGAGTAAAAGTATGATCTGAGCAGAAATGAGTTGATTTTTTTCTTTATTTCTGAAAGGAGATGGCTTTAAGTTGGTAATGGATACGAGAGGCAAAAGAGGTCCCCTGTCCCTAAAGTCCTTTACACTCCCTGCTTGTTCTGATGCCGATAGGGGCTGGCATCCTAATGTCACTGTACCATATCAGTTTTCTGCTGCCTCCTAAATGGGACTAAAAGCCTCTCACAGGCAGAGACAATGTCTTCTGTGTCTTTTTCATTCCCTACCCACTTAAGTACATTTTAAGTATATGCTGAATATTTGCTCAGCTGACCTGAAATGATTGAAATGAGCCTTTAAAAGGCAGCATCTCACACAGGAAGGCATACAAGAGGCCACTAATATATCATATGGCATTATTAAGATCTAAAAAGTTCTTGGCAGGAAGAAATCTCACCTGCATTAAATGAGATGAAACCAAACATGCATAACTGTAAAGTATCCTACTTAAATCTTTAAAAAGGCTGTAACAGCTCAAAAAAAAAAAAAAAAAAAAGAAAGAAAGAAAGAAAAGGATACGCAGCTCGAAAAAAGTGGCAAATATGAAACAAGAACAGTGTGATGTAGTTACCAAACGGCAAGGACCATTTTAGCCACACTGGCAGAGGTGACAATAAAGGGGGAATTGCCTCTGGGTACCAGACATTCTGAGGGTCACTGAGAAATCGTAGTGCACCAAGACCCCCCGGACCAGCACAGTGAGGACAGCGCTGTGAAATCGCCTTCCCACAGGAAAGGTTGCGAAGGGAAAGGAGGAAGAAAGGAAAACTTCACGGATTGTTGTCAAAGACACGGATTGCTGTCAAAACCACACCTTTGCTTTGTTTAGAGAGATTGCTTTGCCTTCAGTTTACAACTTAGTATCATTTCTATCATTTTCTAAGAAAAAGACTTTGACGCTTTATTACATGATAGCTATAATTGATGTCAGACCCTAAATTAGAAATCAAACATTCTATTTGATCATTTGGTTTCAAGCTGGATCCAAAGTATGTTTTGGCATTATTACTAACTGCTAGCAGCAAATTCTGGGAACAGATGCAGTCTTGATATGTGCTCTAAACACAAAACACATTGCAAAAAGACTTGAAGATAAAAAGTATATACCGCTTACGCACACTCTTACCGCATGGTTTCCTGCCCTTATCAGCAATAAAAGCTTCTCTTGGTTTGCCCTTTCTTTGTTGTTCCAGGTGAACAAAATCTTTTTTTCCTTCTTTTTCTCTTTTTTCTTCTACGTGCCTAACTTCCTTTTTTAATTCTCCTTTCCCACTAATACTTGGTTCATTGTACATTACAAAACATCTTCTTGTGCCAAAAATTATGCTGGAGTACAAGGATTCAAGACTATGTAACATACAGTCACTGTCCTTGAGAAACTTACCTGCTACAAAAGGAAAATAGCATATAATCGAATTCTCGCACTAAAGGAAGGTATGTAACAGGACAGGTGTGTCCAAAGCCCAGAGATGACACGTGGAGGTGTGTAGGTAGGAGAGGGATTCATTAAATGGGAAGAGGTCAGAAAGAGATGTCCAGGAAGGAGCAACTGGCCCTGTCTACCAATGTAGAGAAGTGAGAAACTGCAGGCATACTTCAGGAAGCCAGGCATTTTTAAGACGAAAGAAGCAGCCTTTCCTTAGGAGAGTTGAGTGGTTTGGGAGGTAGCTAAGCAAGCACATAGATTGTTCTTTGTAAATTTAGTTTGCTCTGTACTTGAATTGATAGGAATGACCACCTAAAAGTGAATGCTTAGGAATTTATCTGTGGGAAAAAATTTTTTTAAAGATTTTTAATTAAAAATAGACTGTAGATAAGGAAAATCATTTGGTCACAGCTACTGTAACAAGAAAAGTACCTCCCTAGGAAGAAATGCATGCAATGTTTTATAACCAGATATGTCACTGACAAAATCAGTAACCAAAGGAATAGGAGGTGACATTTCTAGGTACAAGAGTGTCCTTATGCTTTAAAAAATGTAACAGCATCCTTATGACAGAATATTGACATAAAGTTATGACAGAAAGAGACGTGTTATCAATGCCATGAATAGACACAGAAGAAAGTTAAAATTCATACTGATAAACAGCCAGTTTGCAAAAGCTATACACTGTATGGTTCCAACTAAGGACCTCAGAAAAAGGCAAAACTATAGAAACAGTAAATATATGCATGGTTGCTGGGCCCGAGAGAAGAGAAGGGAAGGAGGGATGCACTGGTGAGGCACAGAAGATTTTTAGGGCAGGGAAGCTACTCTGCAGACTCTGTACTGGAAGGTACAGGGCAATCTCCGTTAGTTAAAGCCCATGGACTTGTGGGCTTGTGCAACACAAAAGAGTGAACCTGATGTGAACCACAGATTTAATCTCGTGACAATGGACTCACACTGGTTCATCAACTGTAACAAATGCAGATGCAAATAACAAGATAAAGACAGGGCAGGAGTATGAGAACCCTCTCTGCTCAGTTTTTCTACAAACCTAAAACTACTCTAAAAATATTCATTTTAAAACATATACTGGTGTGTGTGTGTGTGTGTGTGTGTACAATAGCATTTTTCTACTCTTCTGAAACTAATGATGCAACTTAGTTTTTCCATGAGCATTTATTGAACAAGGTAAACTTCCTTTACTTGAAGTCCCAAGATGAAATGGACAGACGTCATCACTCTTCTTGCCACACCTCTGAGACATGCGGATGAGCAATTCTAAATAAATTCATGTACATGGGACCACTGAGGCACACAAAGTTAACTGACATTTGGGGATGGCACAAAGTCGCTTTGGTGACATTGAAAGTTACACTTCAGTTTCATCAGTGAAATTGTCACCGCCCTCTCCTCAGACACCAGGGCACATGGTATCTGGAGAAAATTAGTACTTTTGGTGGAATAATGTTCAAATTCCCAAGCGTACTTCTATGGAAAGGAGACTATAGCACATCTTTGGATGCAATGCAGAAACATGTGCCTGCCATTCCTGCCTGAGCATAATTCTGTTGGTTACTAAAGCTTTTCCCTATATGTGGGTGGTTGTACATGTCTCAGTAGAAAATCCCGCAAAACAACTGACAAGAAGCATGGATAACATCAGAGGCAGACCTTGTACATAGGTTTTGTTCAGTGCTCTGGTACCTCGGTCTCACTACAAATAACTGTAATTAGTCATACGGCCAGGCTTAGTCAACTCTGTGAGCTGGGCCAACTACCTCCAACTGATCTAGTAGGAATGAAAACCATTTCTTTGGTCCTCAGAACCAGTAAATCAAAAGTGAGAGTAAACTGAGATCCAAGTAAGATTAAAACACCATCTGTTCTTGTCAAAAGACAGGCTATTTTTAGGGAAAGCAAGATGAATTTTGACTTACAGAATGCAAAAATAATCCAATCAATCATAGTTGATATAATGGAGAAGAATATCGAGCATTCCATTGTTAACACAGCACTTGCCTTTGTTTAGGGTCCATTAAATTTAATAACTTCCCTCTCTGTGGCTTTAAACAGAGAACTTCTTCAAAATAAGAGTGGCTCCTATTAAACTTAATTACTTGCCCATGGCCGCTGGGGCCGAGTTATGTTTACCAAACAGGTGGCTCTTAATAAAGGAATGGGTCTGTCGAGGGAAAAAAGGAGATGCTTTACTGTTTTATTACAGTTGCTTTAACTTTCTGATTTATTAGCATTAATTGCTGGGGGTTTTCTTTTAGTCTCTTTGAGGTATTGCTCTCTCCTGCTCTGCTAAAACAAACGTTCACGTGCACTCGGCATTTTACTGAAGCTGCTAGTTTCAAAAGCTGGACTCGGGACGTGATACAGACTGGGTTCTCAGGGACACTTTTAAATGAACTACATCAAACACCACTGGGTTTGAAATTACATGAAACTGGGGCCAGGGATATAGCTCAGTGGCACAGTGTTTGCCTGGCAAGTGCAAGGTCCTGAGTTCGATTTCCAGTTACCCACGCCCAAAAAAGAAAAAAAACAATGAAAGAAAGAAATTACATGAAACTATCCCCCTAACAGACTTCCAGGGATCAAATGGGATTTTCTGTTGGCCATTTCTAGATTTTGTGGTAGGGATAAAATAATTTTTAGTAACTGCATTTAGTAAACTAACACCTATCCTGCTGACCTTTGGAAATACTGCAGCTTACCAACCAAATGCACACATCTCAACAGAGGGAGTTTTCTGATATTTAAATATTTTTAGAGAAGAGATTCAAGCATATTGCTTAAAAAGAAAATAAAATAACTTCAGAAAGGTCACAGTTTTTTAACTGTCCTATGTACAAAAAAAAAAAAAACAAATCCCACAAATGCAAAGAAAGAAATCCTCCCTACGACTTATAATAGGTCTCTCCCAGAGAAACTGAGGCAGCTGATATCTCTGACCCCTCCCAGTGGCTCTAATGAGCTGTCATGTCCTCAGTCTCCATGAGACTTCCAGAAAGACAAAGATCAAGGTCACAGAAAAGCGCTCGTGTAAATTCTTTCCACTTCATGTACACCCAAGAGTGGTGCAGACTTAGGGTAATTGACACTACTTCACTCAGGTGGATGGAGTTATCTGCAGTGGAAAAAAAAAACCTGTAGATCCTCCTTTAGAAAGGTAACATGAGCTCACATGTGACCCACCAGTCAGGAATCAGAGTTAATAAACATAGTAGGATTATCATGGATTCTTTCCATGGTAGGCTTATTACATAAAATATACTGTGAAGGTCAGCAATTATTTACATAGCATTTTGTAATGACCTCCAGAAAAGTAATTATAATCTTTGTGTCAAACCTCACAAGTGTTTTAAACATCAAAAATGCCACAGGTGATATTATTACAATTACAAAGACATGCAATGGTTTTGGTTGTGTAGAGCCAACCACTTTGCTCTTTGGCACAATCACTAAAAAGCCAGGCATAGGGGTACACACCTGTAATCCCACCACTCTGAGAGATTCAGACAGAAGGATCACAAGTTCAAACCCAGCCTGGGCAACTTAATGGTAACAGTAAAACCCTGTCTCCAGGTTTTCTTAAAAAATTCAAAAAGGACTAAGGATATTGCTCAGCTCAGAGGTCCTGAGTTCATTCCTCAATACAAAAAAAAAAAAAACACTGAAAAATAATTTTGGTTACTCTTACAGTGAAGATTCTTTTAGGATTATAAAAATAAAGAGATAATGTATAAAATTACATCACTGACATACAGAACACTATATGATAAAGCCTTCTTTATTATCATAAGTTTGGTGAAAGAGAAGAACCAACCACTAATAGGCTTGTTCTGTGCCATAACATCACCACACAGGTTTCTAAAAAATATTCACCTGTACTTAGTTTTTATCAGTTAACTAGGTATAATCCAAACTCACTGCCATAAAGTAGTCTTATAATCACAGGGCAATTATATATTGCTCATTTAGAAACATCATAGCTATTGTTCTTGTCACAGTAAGTAAGGCGACCTAAGGTTAAGGACATGTTTCCTCAATCTTCCTACTATGCCTTTGAACTTTAAGACATCTAGTATTTCATCTTCCTCTGCAGTGAAGTAGGGATTGTAGGTAACATCCTTTATCACATCTTACTTTGTTTGTACCTTGCTCCCAAGAAGGGGCTGAGGAAGACTACATGAACATATAATCTAATATTACTGCCACTATCATAATTCAATAAATTCTAGAGCTGTTATCACATTTGAAAAATTACTCAGAAGCATGCTACTAATGAAGGTGTAAAACTGGATCCTTCTGAAGGTCTTCAAGTAGATTACATCAGGGTCTTTCTTTGGAAAGGTCTTTTAGGATGAAATGGAATTTCTTTAGAGACGGATCTTTCTAAAGGTTCTTTCTGGTTGCATTTATTCCTAGGATCCTTTGGAACTAAACATTATCATGCCTAGTTAATGTAAATGTAACTCAACATTGTCTGTTTTATAATGAAATGTTATTTCTCTTTAACGCTTTATTGACTTTTTGTGAATGGCTGTCTATTGCTTTTAACTCTATAAATATTCATTTTAAATTTATATAATAATAGCAGCAAATGTGTGAGTATTTCTATTGTGCTAGGTACTGTGGTAAATACTTTTCTGAATGCCATAGGAGAATTAACTCATTTAAATATTTAAACATTCCTAGAGATTTTTATTTTCAATATGTCCTGTGCTGATTCATTTTGTTAAAGCAAATAATCCCCTGTAAAAGTTCAGGTTTTTATTTATTTGATTCATTTAAGCCAAGGCTTGCCTGCAAGTTGTCCATGGATGTACAATTTTTCAAATAACTTTAACTTCACAGTATCAGCTGCAATCTATTTGGCACACACTATGTGTCAAAAATCCATCTCAAGGATTCTATACACTCAGAATAACCCTAAGAGATAAACTTGATATTCCTATTTACAAACAATAAAACAATGTGTCAGACAAGTGAGAAGCTTCTCTGACCTATGTATGAATTGTAATTCAAACTTGGGCCTGGACCTCCAGTTATATAAGTGAATAATTTTATTCTTCCGTGTCCCAAACAGTATGAGAATATCTGGTGTATCCCTTTAGACAGGCAGGTGAGAATGGATTTCTATTAACAAAGACTATGTGGGATAGGGGTGAAAGTATTTTCACTGTCAGGTTTCAGGAGAACAGCCTTATTTTGGCACTGAGCAGGATAAAAAGTAGAGGCATAGGAATGGACTTAATCTAAAGCATTTTATTTATTAAAATGTCAAAAAAGGATACAAGCTCTCACTATGAAGTCTCACAGGCAGGAGATGGTAAGCCATGGATCATAGGACAGCTTTAGAAATGGAGGGAATAATCACGCAACAGAACCTGTGCGCTGTGACATCTAGGAACCTATGCCACGACCCATGGCCAACAGCCAGGTCAGGCACAAGGCTGCCTGACAGTCCCCGCCCCGCCATTTCTTCCTGTTCCCCTACGTGCTGACAGGAGAGATTTTCTGTTCTCTTTGTGTTTATACGGAACCTCCCACCTTGGCCCCACATCGCTTCATTACCAGTAACAGCTCACGGAGATGCTGGGTGAGGAGGCGAAAACTGGACGAGGCTCAGTTTGAAACCAGTTTAAAGCAGGGTCTCGTTCCTACCTTTGGACGGAGATCAATGTACGGCTGGAAAGTTAACCCATTTCTGCTCATTCCTCCACTTTGTGGAACAGGAAGAGCTATGGTATCATTTCATGGAAATGTTTTAAATGATTCCCAGTAAATGGACTCAAAATAATCTGGCTGTTCTACCTCAGCCACATAAATGCTACATGATCATTATTCATTTAGGCGGCATCTTTCCAATGTTATTTTTAATGGCTTTCCCCAATGCAAACACCCATTGGAAAGAAAAATGTTATAGATAAGTGTCTCTAAAGCTACAATCACTCCTTGAGGTGTTGTTGTTGTTGTTGTTTTTGTTTGTTGTTGTTGTTTCTAACTCCTCTAGGTTCTGCTACAGAAAAGAAATTGTAAAATCTGCTTCAGCCACAGAGAGTTGGCAGATGGAAGCTCAAAGGAGCCCTAAACACAAGCACATCCGCACAAATCTCCTCCGTCAAAGTGTCATTGTGGGCCTTTATAAAATAAAACAGACTCTTGGTACAAAAAAGAAAAGACCAGCACTATCTCAACATCACGAAGCACTGGACCTCTGACCCCACGCCAGGCCCATTACTCCTCTTCCTGCGCCTACCTGATGCCTGCCTCAAGGGGATGACGATGCCAGGCAAGAAAGGCAATAACTAAAATCCTAAACTCCGCACAGTTCCCCAGTGAGTAGCATGCAATTCACGAAAGTAAAAAAGCAGTCATCAATGCAAAGTGGTAACACAGTTCCCCGAGAGTCTTGCAGTTGCCCTCCACCCCTCTTCCTTCCCTACTCACCCCTGCAGGAGTCCATCTGCTGCAGACAGTGTGAAGGCACTAGGACCAGAGAGCCCTGGCCTGCTCTGTGCTCGAGAAACAAAGCTTTCCCTCCTCCCAAGTTGAAAGAAAGAAAGGAGTCTGAGCTAATCAGAGCCCACAAGCCTGCTGCCCAGGCTTCGTCAGTGGTGCAACTCAGTGGAGAGAGCAGCGGCTTCGAGCTTGGCGGAGAACGAGAGAGGGAGAGAGACAGAGACAGAGACACAAAGAGAAAGAAAGAAAGAGAGGCATTAACCTGGCCAGGAGTCACACAGGCTTGCGGGGCCCGAGCTAGGAGAAGAGGACCTGGCACCCTGGAAGTAGTGGGGCTGTGACTATGGGGGGCTGCGACTATTTTCATGGAGGACAGTGTTAGGGTTTGTACGATGTCACAGTGAATGGGCAAGCTGCTCTCCTTATCTCTGGGATGCATGTACTTGGCTGAGGGCTTGTAACTTCCCCATCTGTCTGCCTGCCTGTCTGTCTGTCTGAAGTCTTCACAGACATACTCTGGCTCTCTAATGAATTCACCAGGAAAGAGGGGATCAGCCCAGTCACTGAGCATAAATAGTTCCTCCCTGAGAGCCACAGGTTTAGGGACAGCCTTGGAGAGGGTGGATCTGTGGGTACTGAGGCTGCCACACTGCAAGGGACAGCAGCGTGCTTAATGGAAAGGGTGCTTTGGGTCTGAGTTGGCCGCACATCACCTTTCCAAACTCCTCTGGGTCTCTGCACTAAAAGAGTCCCAGGTCCACAGGTGCACCCTCTTAGAACTGGCTGGCTTGGCCTCCTGGGATTTATAAGCCTCTAGGAATGGAGGATTGTGTCACCCTTCTGCAGTGTGGTTTACCGGTAGATGTCAGGAGCAGAAAGGAACAAGCAGAGGAAGGCCTGGCATGGACCCTCAGAAGAAGACTCCCACCCCCTGGGATACAAGCTATCAGGACACCAGCTGGGTGCTATCCATTATCATCTTAGGAGACAAGTGCCATCTCTGCTGGATTTCCAAGCTTTCGATTTGCGATGTCCCAGGGTTTAATGACCCGTTATTCAGAAGACCCGGGTGCCTATTTTTATGCCCTTGCCCACATCTTCCTAACTCCGACACTGAGGGCACCGATGAGACAGGCTCAGCCCATCCCGCTTCCCCGGCTCCTGCATAGGGGTGGGCTTCTAGTTCAAGCTTGGTTTTTACCTGAAATTCGCCTGGGCACATCGGTGATGGCAGGAAGCCCAGTGCCCCGCGTGGAAGACAGCGGGGTGGTGGAGTGAATGGACGGGGGCGTCATCTGGCTCAGGTATGAAGGGTAAGACTGGTCGTAGGACCACGGCGGGGATGACTGTGCCTGCCTGGGGTCTGGGAAAGAGAAGAAAAACATCTTTAGCATACCAGCCACGACAACCTCGGCAACAGGCAGCCCCCAAATTTAAAAAGGTAAAGCAGAAAAAGTGGGAACATAGAAGGTATGACTATGTCCAGTCACCTCACCCGTTCTTCCCCTGAACAGACTTTCTAGACTCTGAACCACAAAGAAACAACAAAACAGATCACACAGAAAGACAATTTGTCTCTCTTAGACACAAATATTTCTATTTGGAAAGTTTAACGGCCATTTAGAAAGCAATTTGCTTTGGTTATTTTTACAAAGTGGAATCTATTTATTTTCTGTATTCTCTAAACTGTCTCCACTGAACATGTTTTACTAATCTTTTAAAGTTAGAAATTAGTTTTTTAAAAATTAACTTGTAAAATTTAAACAACACGCAGACCAGGCCTTGTACTGTTGTATGTCCATCTTTCAGACTTGCTTTTTGGTTAGATACTGTACAATTCCATGATTTCAGCACAGGCTCCCTTTTTTTTCTAGTACGAGGTGGGAGGTGGTCTAGGGATGAGAATAGACAGGGCAGCGTATAACATGAACAGAAAGAACGGAGCGGTCTGCACAATCCTCAAGCTAAAGTTAAAACAGAAAATTACCTTCCAGAAAAAGACAAAAGTTAATTTCAAAGTCAGCTACCATTAAAAATGAAAAAACTTCGTGCAGTTTCAATGCTAAGCATATTAAGTTTCTGACACTAAGAAAATGACCCAAAATAGGAAAACAGGGAAATATTTTCAATGTTATTGAAATTTGTCTCTAAAATGCCACAAGGTTGGAAGGCAGCCTAGGGTTATCTATAGTCCTAATAATAATAATAATAATAATAGGCAGAAAACTGTGAAGGTTAATTCTGAGAATTAAACATGTCTTTTGATGCATCTCCGTGGAGTTTCTTGAAGGTAGAAACTCAAGGACAAGTAGATTTATTAAAAAGTCTTCAGTCTACATAAGTGGGTAAATTTACTGTGTATTTCCAACACAAAAAAGTGTGCCCTGTTTCAAGTTGTTTTGTTCTTGAAGGCTACAACCAGATTCATAAGAAAATTTCTCTTAACACATGTTTCTTACATTAATTTTTACATTTTTTATGTTAATTTTAAAAAGTCTAATAGACCAGGCTGTTAAGAGGACAGCTTGGTATATCAGAATATCTGTAGCTCTCAGGATGTTAGTTCTGAGACTTCTACTTTCTGTATGATATTTGCGGGGGGTGGGGGAAGCCCTTGTTTTTTTTCTTTGGTTTTTTTTTTCCCTTTTTTTCTGTTTTTTTTTTTTTTTTTTTTTTTTTTTTTTTGAGACAGAGTATTGCTACATTGTCCAGGCTGGCCTTGAACTCATGGCAATCTTCCTGCCTCAGCCTCCCAAGTGCTGAGATTATAGGCATGTACCACCATACCCAGCTTTCTTTATGATTTTGACTTAGCCACTCATCCATATTGAGCCTCAGTTTCCTCACATTCAAGGAGTGGTGGTTATAATACCAGAGTCACAGGGATGAGAAAATTATTATAAGAAAAATATCACAAGAAGTACATAGCAAGTATTAACCCTTATCTTTTTAAAAACAACCTTGTGGTAACCTAGAGTTAGGGCCATGTTTAAAATACATCTGAACTAAAGTAACTACATTTAGAACAGGCTTATAATTACCCCAGCAACCCTCACTCTTTAAAAATAAAAAGTCTAATTTTCAAAATCTATTAATGTATTTGAACAATCAATTAGAGTTTATCTCTAAAACTACAAATGAGCATATAATGAGACATGGAGTTTTCCTGAGATCATTCCTCTTTCAAAGTCTTTTGGTTTTTCTATATAGTCCAAGGGGTTGAATTTCAGCTATTTCTTGTTTATTTGTTCAATTTGGAAACCATTTATTTACAGACTGTCTAAATAGGACATACAGTACTTCCTTTGGTGGAAATAATTAAATACATCTGGATATTTATCTGATGTTTACTGACATCAAGTGATATAGAGGAAAGCTTTATCCAATTCCATTTTAAAGAACATTGACTTGAGCTTGCAGTTGGAATAAAAGTGTAGTGCTATAAATGGTTAACATACACTTTTCCTCCAGAAGTCTAAGAATATGTGATTGTTAAAAGTAAGGAACTTCTGTGCTTTACAGTTCTCAAGGCTAAGATTATAGAGACTGGCAACGTGTCAGATTTGAATGACTGGTCCGCGTTGCAGATCTGACATGGCCTTATGCCATGAATGCAGTTCACTCTGCAGAGAAATAGTGAATGACCTTCATGTGACAAAGGTTTTATTCCTTACGGCACAGGAAAGTGACTTCATAAAGACAAGAAGCACATAGCTCAGTGAGGCAGGCATGCAGGACTAGGCTGGGCTTGAGTTCTAACGTCACCAGGTAACATCCTAGCAAGCATGTTCATTCTCAAAGGGAACATGTTGTTAGGAGGATGGAGCTCCCTGCTTAAAAATGGAAAAAATACAAGAAAATCTAAAGAACTAAAATGACGAAAGTTAAACATCACAAAGCAATGGGGGTGCTTAATTTGGATGCAAGACACAGCCTTCTAGTTCTCCTGTTCAAGTGGCAGCCCACGCAGTGTGCGGTGCAAGCCCCCCACAGACTTCCTAATGAGAGACTGAGTCGCAGCCTTAGCTCTGCTGTTTATGAGCTGTGTGGCCTCAGCCGAGTTAGCTAACCCTGGGTCTCCCTTTCCTCCTCTGGAAAGCAAGGCCACATACTCTAAAGTGAATAGGGTGCAAAGCATGTGCGTAGGCTGAATAACAGCTCCCGTATGCCGGGCAAGTCACCTACGCTCTTGGGGCCTCAATGGCTCATCAGCAAAATGAGAATCATGATGACATTTTTGTGAGCATTACATCAACTAAGTCATATCATAAGGGAAGTTGGCACTCTCAGTACAAGAGGTGGATAATAAATAAAAACCTTATCTGCAAAATGAATACGACAGAAACCACTGTTGTGTTTGTCTGGAAAATTAGATAAGCTAATATACGAAAAGGCATTTTCATAACTATACAGTACTATCATTCAAACAGTAAAAATATGACTGTAAACTATCTAGGGTAGTTGGGTTTATCTGAAATTCTTAAAAGATTTCTAAGATCAGCACCAGTACTATTAAGAATAAGGCCTTGCACATAATAGGTACTCAATACACAGGTTCTGAATGAACACTCCAGGGTGGCCTGATGAGTAATGGAATATTAAAATGTGATCACAATTAGTCACTCTCTAATTTCCTCTCAGGCTATAAAGGAGTTTTATCAGCGAGGTTTTGCATTTTACATAAACTTCCTGACTGCCATAATATATACTGGAACTGTCTATTAAAGATAGCTTTACTTTTCATGGAGGTTTTTCCTGAAGCTATCCAGGATTTAAAAATATATATCTTCTCACTATCCCTAAACAAGTGAAAACTTTCTTTGTGTTTTCCGTTTCTCATAGAATGGGCTGCAGTCCAGCCAATCTTTTACAAGGTCACTGTACTAAGATTCTATGATAATGAGAAACTCAGAGTTAGTAAAGAAAAATTAAACGTAAGAACTGCCATATGAAATTCACTAGATTTGGGGTAAGCAATTTTAAAAGGGACTGGTACCCAGGAGAGGTAAGCTGGGTATGGTGGTACACACCTATACTGTAATCCCAGCACTTTGGGAGGCTGAGACAGGAGGATGGAAAGTTTGAGCCCAGCCAGGGCAACTTAAAATAAAAACAGATCAGTGTGAAGGCACTGGGTTCAACCCCCAGTACTGGGGAAAAAAAAAGTGATCTAAAAAAAAGGGCAGCCAAACACCACAAGCCTTCTCTACCACCTATGAATGACCATAAACCCCAGATCTACCATTTCTAGACAGATCATACATCTTGTCCAAGCTTCAAGTTTCTCCATCTGTAAGATGGGGGAAATAAAATTGTTATGAAGCTTAAGTGAGATGATGTAATAGCAGTCTCAGCACACACAAAGAACCTGTAAGTAAGTATACGTACAGTCAGGACCTCTACCTTCACTGAACCTCCACCATGTATTTGCTGCCAGCCCTGAAGCTCTTATTTCAGCACAGGACAAGCTTTAGAGAGTCCCATAGTTTGCAGGCTCAGAATTTGGAGCCTATACCTGAATCAGTCATGTCAAAATCCCTTACGATCTTTTAACCTTAATCATGTTCTCTCTCAGTATTGGTTTCCTCCCAGAATGAAAAATCTTCAACATTTTAGTGTATTTTCAAATACTCTACACTCTGATCTTTTCAGTGTAAGTGAGGAAAAAAATAGTTGTGAAATATCTTGACTTCCTAAAAAAAAAAATTCTCACTCATTCAAGAAAATGTTGTCCTAGCACGAATATATGATTACAGCCTATTTGCTTTCTTGTGGACAATTATTAATGCTTACAGCAGAGAAAAGTCACCTTAACCTGATCTCAGGAAGGATTTCTGAACTCCACTTCCTGAAGAAACCTGAGACTTCTGAGATTCGCGCTCAACTTGAATGAGTCAGAGCAGGTGGCAGATGTTGTTTTTTGACATCGTCAATCAATCCTAAAGATGCTAATAGGGAAAATACAGGGCCCAGCACTGAATCAAGTCTCCTAATTAACCATGAGCAAACAGGGAACTTCCTCATCTCCACCCTAAGTGCCTAGAGCAAGTATGATCCATTCCTCCACCTTCCCCACCCAGAAATACAGACTGCTTCACCCTTTCGGGTCTGCAGAAACCCAGAGTGAGGGTTCACATGCTACCTCTTCAGCAGAAACAAGAATACCCTTGACTTCCATGACTCAAGGGGACACGGCTGTCAGTCATAACCTTGAGGTGAGTTACACCCTAGCTGACTTGAAACCTGTAACAATCTATCAGCATCCACAAGATTTCAGAAGGAAAACACTGTTGCTAAAAACTCAGAAGAAATGAAAACTGTTGTTGCATTTTAAGGATTTCCCTAGTGTTTTAAAAACTGTAACTCATTCTTTTTATGTGTCAAGCTCCAGACAGTAGCAATATTATTTTTATTACTACATGATAGAAATGCAAAGTACTGACATATGTTTCACATAGATAAGACAGCGTAAAAACAGAACCTTTGGTGCTGCATTTTTTTAATGGCCATGCACTCTTTAGTGCTCTGGGAATGGGAAACACTACCATACAAGTGCATTTAAATCTGACTCTACCTCTATTCCTCCACAAACCCTTCTCCTGCCACCTAAAGTACGCAGTATCTTAAGGGGAAGCAGAAATCAAATGTGACCTGCAACATATACTTGAGAGAGAGAATCAGGTGTGTCCTATACCCTGGGCCTGGGGTGCTTCCAGGCAGGGTGTGATTAATCAGAAGCACCAAGTAGGACAGCAGAGCACTCCAAGTGCTTCAGAGACCCTAAAGATGAAACACACGAAGAGTCTTCAGGACTATGAAAGTGAACAATCTGCAACCTCAGACTTCAGAAGAAATCCCCGCCTTCTCTGTGAGACCAGATCAGCACCAGCTATTAAGAGCTCAGGTTAAAGTCTCTTTGTCTCAGATGAAAAAAGAACTCATCTTTTGCCATAAGGAATCCCTCCAGCGTTTGTTCCAACTGAGGCAAAGTCAGTCACAAGGAAAAGGGCAGATGATTAGGAAAAAATGCATCCTAGGAAAATGAATGAGCAGGTTACAGAAAATGGTGTAGAATTCCTTTGTGTGTTTGTTTTTGCAGTACTAGGGGTTGAACCCCAGGTGCCTGCACTGAGCTATATCCCCAGCACTTTTTTTAAACTGTCCAGGCTGGGCTCAAATTTGTGATCCTC
Source organism: Dasyprocta punctata (assembly GCA_004363535.1). Lineage (NCBI taxonomy): Eukaryota > Metazoa > Chordata > Mammalia > Rodentia > Dasyproctidae > Dasyprocta > Dasyprocta punctata. The sequence continues at coordinate 81,645 of RJWM01001848.1, read as the reverse complement.
CTGCCTCAGCTTCCCAGAGTGCTGAATTACAGGCATGCACAACCACGCCCAGCTAGGATTCCTTTCACAATGAATACTTTTGAGTAGGGGTAAGCAGAGCATGCAGACAGCTTTATGAAAGCCCAGTGAAAAGGGCGTGTGGAAACACAGAAGTTGCTGTCAGCAAGCCTCCCTTGGTAAACACTCTGGTCAAACATGTGTGGGTGTGCAGAAGGGTCTGCTTTCCTAAGAGGTGCTCACGGCAAGGCGCACCATAGGCCAGTGGTAAACTTCATGCAGAGATGGGGGGAACAAGTCAACGGGCTGAGCCTAAACCCACACACAAAAGGCTCCTTCCTGCTGGTGCCACTGGTAGGCATCTGTGCTAATGACAGGATGACAGCCCAAGGTCTCTGCCAAAGCTCAGTGCATCCGCGGTGAGCAGGGCACAACGAGAGAGCCCCACACTCCCACCCCTTGTCCTCCACTCGCTTTTCCCTAATTGGGACTCACACCAGGCTGTGTAAACCTCAGATATTTCTTGAGAAAACTGGAGTATTTAGATGCTGTATATACAGAGTCGGCTAGTTTACCACTATGCCTCCTGATTGTTACCAAAGCGGACCATGTGTGGAACTTCAGCTGGCCCAGGACCTTTCCATGCAAGGCCTGTAGGAGGAAGGGAATGAGACTCGGGACAGAATCTGAAATATAACTGGGATGTGGTTCTGGCCAAGAGGCGTGACCTTCAGTACAAGTCACAGCGTTAAAGTGGCTGTAGTGAACTCAGGTTCAAATCAGGTTGGTGTCTGCCTCCAGGGAGGGAAATAAGGCAGCTGGAACATGACAGAAAGTCCCCAGGCATGGTCACACCTTTGTCAGATGGACAGTGATATCCATGGTACTGGAACTGTCTCCCAGTCATTCATTCATGCATTCATTTACAAAATACTTATTGAGGGTCCACTCTGGTACTGTGCTAGCCATTAGAGGCAATAATGGCGAATAAAGATAGACTAAGATGACCTAGTGGTGCACGCCTGTAACCTTAGCACTCTGGGAGGCTGAAGCAGGAGGATTATGAGTTTGAGCCCAGTCTGGGCATCTTACAATTTAGTAAGACTCTGTGTCAAAACAAAAATCAAGAAAAGGGCTGAGGATGTAACTTAGGGTGAAGACAGACCAAGGGCTCCAACTCCACTACCACAAAAAAATAGAAATAAAAAGACATATCTAATCCCTGCTCTTAAGGAGTTCACAGTTGTGTAGGAGAGACTGGCATTAATCAGATCATCATGTAACTGTGGTGAGTGCTAAAGGAGACATCCTTGGTACCATAGAAGTGTATGGTGGGGACCCCATAGTCCACCTGAGCACTGGAGAAGGCTTCTCTTCAGCCGTGGCCACTAAGGCACGAATGGTAAGCACAAGTCCAGAGGTTCGTTCCGAGGTTGGGTAAGGAGGGTTTTGGGCAAAGCAAACAGTATGCGTCCAGTTTCTGGGAAGGAAACTAGATTGTGTTTCTTGAGAACTTGAATGAAAGCCAGCGTGCAAATGGGACAAAAGCTCAGAACAGTGTGAGAGGAGGATGCAAAGCAGCAAGGTGGGGTTGGTATGCAGGACCTGCCGGTGGGGTGGAGATTCTGGTCTTCGGCCTAAGAGCACTGGAAGGTCACCTGATAGGGTGATGCAATCAGATTTCTAAAGTTCTCTTCCAGGCAGCATCACAACAGAAACAGAGCAGGAGACCAGTCCAGGACCAGACACACAGGAGGGGTGCACAGGGAAAACGGCAGCTGGAAGGGACACGGGCTGGGGGGCAAAGGGTGCTCAGGCATCCTCGGAGAGCAGACCCAGGGCACCAGTGGCCTCTGAGTATCTGGCAATAGGTGGCTTCTGAGATGCCTCTTGGCTGGATCAGGGTCAGCTCTGGAGGGGCAAGATGACCCCAGGGTAATGGGCCTTGGGCATTTTGGTTGGTTCCACCTCATATACCGTGACTCGGGGTGAAAGAACTGGAGTCCACTTTGCATAGTCTCCACAGGCGATGCATGTCTATGCCAAAGTTTGAGGACAATGGGCATAATTTTCACTCATGACAGAAAAATTACCCAACACTATTTTGATTTTATCTTCCCTATCAAGAGGAATGATCTTCAAATAGAAAGAAGAGAACAAACATGCGTAAGAGGAAATTAAGGCTCAGAAGAGGCGAAGAGATAAGGAAGAACAGTTTGCTGCTTTAGATGAGCTCAGCTCTCTGCTCCAAGATGAATTATGTTCCACAGTCCTGCAAGAATTTACGGCGACAAGCAAGCAAGGGCTTCAGCTTGACAAAGCGAGGACTGAAAAGTTCTTTCTTACATAAGAAAAAAATGTGTCCCTCTAGAACTCCACTCACTATGAATCTTAGTTTTGTTTGATGATAATGCCTTTAAAGTTCACTACACAAAATACAACAGGGTTTATATTCTCTTATTCATTTACCTTATTCTGAAAATGTCACAAATACTGGTAAATTTCAACATGTGTGTATGTGTGTGTGTGTACGTGCGTGTGCGCCAGTGCTAGGTTAATTTGCAATCCATGAAAAATACTTAAGTTATTTTCAAAGGCCTGTGCAGAAAGAATTTTTCACACGATCTCCATGGTGACTTGGAAAGCAGAAAGGGTTCCAAACAGTCTTGCTCTCAGGGGCACCTCAACAACCAAGTCAAAGACATCTCACCCTCCTGTACCCAAACCTCAGCAAGACTATGCCTCATTCCTACCGTGACTTGCAGACAGCTGAGAGGCCCACAGGTTAGACAGGGGCATACAGTGGCATGAGTCTTAGGATCTACCCTACATCTTCACTAAAGTCTTGAAAGATGAGAAGCAACCACTCCCAGTTTCAAAATAAGCCAAAGCTGTGAGGAGTAACCAACACTGGATGGAGAATCAGAACTATAAAATAATCCCACATGATGGAAAGAGGTAACTGAGTATGGGACAGGATCACAGAAGTCACCACTGTCTTTAGACGGGTTGGTAGAGTACCAGTGGACTCCTCTGCCCTGCAGTCCCTACGGACAGAGCTAAGAGGACTGTGTTCCCAAAAGGTAGTATGAGACTCAGGAATTGGAGATGACACAGCAAGACAGGGTCCTCTATCTATGAGGAACTAGAGGAAGGAACAGCCATGAGCTCCTATCTACCCTTGACCTTTCCAAGCGATGCTTCCAGTGCCCATCTGAACTGAAATCGAGTTTGCCCAGATCCTTCCTGCCCACCCTGCCACCTGGCTGCTGCTCCTGCTCCAAGTGCACCAGGCAGCCCATCTCCTCCTGGTAAGCTCCCCCATCTCCATCACACTCTACCACCTGCAGGACACACTCCACACTGCCACCAGCTCAGCATGGGCCTTGTCTCTCTAACCTGTACTGAGTCCTAGGAGATGAGGTGACACCCTTCCCACCCGGCACCCATCACACCGTCACCCACCACTGTGGACGCACAGAACCGCTGCCTAAAACCACGTCGTGTTTCCCCGGCCAGCCACACCGAGTTCTAATTTCAGCTCTGTGTGTTTTGAAAACCCCCTAGTGCTTCAGTTTCCTTATTTATTAAACAGGTTCACAACAGTGACTCTTCTGTTAAATCTGTCTTTCAAATGCTACTCAAACAAACTTTTTAAACCATTAAAAAAACAAGTCTTTATCACAGTAAACAAAACCCTAAAAATAATCTGATGGTCATAGCTGGGAGTAATGTCACACAATTCTGTTCCCAGAATACTTTTGCATATATTAAAATGGAAAACAAATGCTTCTCTAGTTGGAAAACATCTAAATATGCCATTGTTGCTATTAATCTTAGGCAATGCACAGCGACTGTGTGTATAGTCTGAGGTGCCGCCCCATGATGAAACCTCAAGACACACACCAGAGCACCCCAGGATGCCAAGAGTTGGGATGGACCTGTCCCTCTCCTTAACCAGCCCTGCAGGCAGGTGTTTCCTGCCAAGGCAGTCTCTCCAGCCTCTACCCACATCCTCAGCAAGGGTAAGAAGGGGTGAGAGACCAGGCATGGTGGTACATGCCTGCAATTCCAACACTCGGGAGGCTGAGGCAGGAGGATCACTGCAAGTTCAAGGTCAGCCTGGTCTACACAGTGAAACCCTGACTCAAAAAGGGCAGGGATGTGAGAAAGGTTCATAAGAAACCAGTAGAGGAGAAAGGTACACATGCATGTATGGAAAAACATGCACTTATGCATATACGTATATACATGAATGTCAAACCAAGTATATAACTAAAGAGAAAGGTGATGCTTTGAAACAGAAAGGAGAATGAAAGCAAAACTTCTCCCGGCAGAAGCCAAAAGACAGGCTAGAAATCAAAGAGTGCTGAGGACGAGAAGGACAAAGCGAGGTATTATATAGGAAACAGACTATTCTTATCACAACTAGGTATCAACTACACATTTTCTGTTCTAGGTAGGAGAAAATAACAAAGGCGAGTTTGTAGAACAAAAGTAGTTTTTCTCAGAATATTGCCCCTTTCTACATTTCTAAAGCAAAATAAAGCCAGCACATCTTTAGATAAGTGGCAGAAATCCAAACAGGGCAGGCACTTTTAAGATGCTAATCTGTGGACGCCACTATTAGGCTGAATGATGATGTGACCTGTGACCACAGCCCTTCACAGGGTCCCCAGAGCCTCATTCTTTAAACCCAATACGGACTGCACCCAGTTCTGCTTGTCCTGGGGAGGTGGCTGCCAGAGAGAAATAGATGCAAGTTGGTGTCTACCTGCAAGATTTGTGCTTTTTTGAAAAAGTGAGAATTATGATGAGCACCTTGCTCTGGAGATGTCTGGCTTAGACCTGGGCATGGCAGCAGCTCATTTACCTGGGTTTCCTGCCCAGAGATCTCAAAGAAAAAGACAGGACAAGGCTTTGCAAAGACCTCAGAGCTTGCTGCACAGTACCATCACCAACGTGTCTCTGAGTGATGGCCCCAACTCCTCGAGGCACAAGTAACATGCAGGTGAACAGGACCACAGGTTGCGAAGACCGGGCCCCTCTCACTGACCGCCCCCCACACACACACTCCCACTGCCAGCAGCTGCATTCACTCTTCTGGCCCCCCAGCAGTCTCTGACCCCTCATGGGCTCCTCCTTCATGTCCCCAGTTGCTGCCACCACTACCACACCCATTCCACCTCCCAACTTGTCCCACTTTACAAAATCCTGTGATCACTCAGCACTTGAAGAAGACAGTAATTTGAGATATACACAATTTGGCCTACCAAACACACACACATGGGGTGAACCCCACTGGCCTAATTAGTCTGTGCTCCTCTTCATTATTAAGGAAGCCTTATTTACCAAGGGAGGACAGACTCAGACAGCGGTGAGGGGAAACTGCTTCAATTCATCCAAGGTAACTGCTGACGAGATTTTTATGATTCTCAGGAGGACTGACAAGCTGATTTTTCAGGATATTCCAGAAAGTGTTATCTTGAATACATGCCTTACATAAGTGTGACAGAAATATTAAAAACTATTCTGTTGCACTTTAAGGTATAATTTATATACTTCCATTCTTTGTGGAAAGTATCTTTTTTCGTAGATGCTAAATAACACCTAATGGAGAAAAGAAAAAAAAGTGATCCCTTAGGACACATGTCACTTCGACTATTTGCAATGCACCTCAAGATAAAGGCAACTGCCTGCTAAGAACCTAGAACTCACACCCAACTCTGATAGCTGAAGAGCAAGCTTTAGCAAGCCTTTCCTCTAAGAATCAGTTTCTTCCATATGCAAGATACATATTTTCAGAATTGGTTCAAAGCTTTAATAAGAACTTACATAAAGCCACTTTGTAAATGACAACAGCACGAATGAAATTTTGGGGGGTACAGAAATGGAGGAAACTGAGTCATAATAAAAGCACATCAGCCTCCCAAGTGTGTGCGATGGTTCAGAGCACAGGGCCCTGGAGCTATGTAGATTTGCCCTGAATTCCCATGTCTACCATTTACTAGTTGTAAGTGGGACCATGGATGAGGAGTTATTTTCCCTCCATGGCCCTCTCAGTTTCCTAATAATGCTAGCAACCTCACAGTCCTTAGTTCACAACTAAGCTAATGCCTGACCCGTGACAAGCATTTAATAAATGGTAGTTACTGATATTTCAAAATCATATAGGTACCATAAAAAATTAGGGCCAGAATGATCCTGACTCACACTTCCAAATAAGTCAATAACCTTTTTACTCACTCATCACCAAACCAAAAGTCACCAAGTAGTAGGCTCTGTTTAAGGCAATGGGGGCTCAGAAATGAATAAAATGTGGAGCTTGACTTTGAAAAGCTCTCTGATGGAAGAGACCAACCTGTAATTAAATTATTGTCACCACTGGAAGCATGATGTAACAGAGACCGTGGGGGTGCCAGACTCGGCTTGAGGAGGGTGGAAGAGGCTGACATAGGGGTAGCATTTGATCTCAGTTTTGAAGAAAGAATAGAAAAGTATGTCTGGAAATGCAATACCAGGAAGGTTGTCCAGCCAGGGGGAAAAGTGTGTGTATAATGACACATTAAGATCCAAAAGAAACAGTAGGTGAAACGGCAAATAAATTTCATGTGCATGACACACGGAGAAAGCCATGGTAAATAACAGGAGGGAGTGTCGAGCAGCGTGCAGACAATGTCAAGGTCTACTCTTGGCTGAAGTGCCCCTGAAAATGGGAGTCTGGGTCAAGAAGAAAAGAAATGTCCGTGCATGTGTTTCCTTCCATCCTTCACATCCAGGGAAAGCCAACAGCCACTGAAAGTTTAAAAAGACAGTTAAGAATCAAGAGAACCAAGAGCTGCTGTTAAACAAGAAAGGAAATCGTAAAAAGGAATCATGCACCCCATAAGATTCGTAGCAGGGAACCCCCTGGAGGGCCAGAAGGGAAGCCAGGAGCTGCAGGGACACAGCTGTCCTCCAGTCACCCAGGTTCCAAACCCAGAAGTCCTGTCTCCCTCACCACCTGCAAGATGGGCTCCTGAACAGCAACCCAAACACAGTCCTGCTTCTACTTTTACCTCCTGTGAGTTGCTCTTCATACAGAAACAGACGTGATCTCAACAAGCACAAAATCAGATAACGTCAGAGCTGCCTGCCATGACCCCCTGGTCTCCCATAACCCAGGCCCTGCCAGCTTTCTGCATCATTCACTCCCTTTGCCTGAGCTCCCCACCACCTCAAATGCTGTCCCTCACACAGATCTTCAAGAGTCCTTTCCCAGCTTTCTAATCCAAGTTATTTCCTCCCCTCCCAAAGATGCTCTTTGTCAATGGCCCCATTTCATTTTCTGCAGCACTCATTATTACTTGAAATTATCTTGTATATACATTTATTTGCCCATTTATTGACTCTATCTATGACAATAATGGAAGCTCCTCATGCACAGAAAATGCCTCTCTGATTATTTACATCAATGCCTAGCAGGTAATAAGCACTCAATACAGAGTTTGAGTAAGTGAGAGAAAAGCAGTAGATGAGGAGTGTGATCATTGTGTACTACAAACATCTACTAAAGAAAAATAAAAATTGAGACAGAAAAGAAAAAAGGAAAGTTCAGATAAATATCCCAACTCACCAAACCCAAGGGCTGGAATCAGAAGAATTGTTTTTAGATGCAGCTGACCTGCCCAGAAGGTACTGAGTTTAAAGGCATGATCATCTTGAGTTACCTCTACTGCCATCACCAACGTGCTGAATCAAAAGGAGATACATGTGCCTGACCATTTGTTTCCTGATCCCGGAGGCGGGCAGCAGATGTCTGAATGATAAGAAGAGGGACAGAGGAAGCAGCTACCTCAGGAAGCCACGAGGAGGAGGTCCTGAGGCTAAGGCAGAACATCAGCCATCAAAGATTTCAACAAAACAACCCCAGCTGACAGGTGCAGAGGAGCCAGCCCACCCAGGGTTAGAACCCTGGCCCTAGAAATTGTGAGACCCATGAGAGAAGAGAGAACTGCGAATGCTTATGGCTTCCTCAAATTCCATTTCACTTTTGGGACTCTGAAGACTTTTATAATGCCTTTTACAACAGTAAGTGAAAGAACCGGGGTGACTGTACAACCGTGACCACTAAAGCGTACACCTGTAATCCCCACTACTCAGGAGACTGACACAGGAGGAGACCAAGTTTGAGGCCAACCTGGACAATTTAAGACTGTCTCAAAAAAATTTTTTTTAAATACTGTAAATGTGGATCAATGGTAGAGCACTTGCCTAGCAAGTGTAAAACCTTAGGTTCAATCTCGGGGGGAGGGGGCAGAAAAGAGAGAGAGAGAGAGAGAGAGAGAGAGAGAGAGAGAGAGAGAGAGCGAGCACAAGAACCAAGCCAACAACAGCAGTGAGTCCTGTTACAAACATCGTTATCCAAAGGGTTATACAAGTGAGAATGTAGATGTGGCACACTGCAAAGAAATTACAACATCCGTTATAGGATATTCTCAAGAACGTAAATTTAACGATTTAATTATGTAAATCCTACTGGAGTAAAACCAAACGGTCTAACTACAAAGCATTATGTTCAAATGTGATTTTTGCTATTATTTGTTCCCAGGGAATAATGGCACCCTGAGATAAGGAATTAGAACAGTAATAAGAAAGGTATAATTTCCAGCCCTTCCTAATGCTAATTTCTTCTCATCCAAACTTTCATTCATTCAGTATTTTAATGAGACATTCTCCTGGACTAGGCATAAAAGAAAAGAAATTCTTATGATCAGTCCCTCAAGGAATTTACAATTGGCCAGGTTAAAAGAGGCAAAGACAGAGCTGGAAAATAAGGCCATCTCAACTAACACACAGGGGACAGCGAGGCAGCCTTCAGATGAGGGTTCCAGGATGCTTTCCTGAAGAAGACAACGTCAAGATTTTGAAGGATGGATGCAACTGTAGACAGACGAGCACAGATGGGATGACATCTCTAAAGGGACAGAGAAGAAGGTGGGCTCAAGGGACAGTCACCGGGGTTTAAGGTGGCTGGCGAGGCCCGGGTAGGAATAGCACCCCTTCCTCTAGACTGACTCAGGGGTGGTACTGTTCCCCTTCTCCCCACCTTACCTAAGACCCAATTCTCTACATGCAAGAGAATTTGAATCATAAGTAAATAAGAAAAGGAGTCCAGAGATTTAAAAATTAACTGCCCTCAATGCACTTTGATATGGCTGCTGCTGTAACTGTCCTTGGGTTCTCTTGGCAATCTGGATTCTGGAAGACCCTGTACAGCCTTAGGTAGGGCAGGTGCTTGTGTTAACCTCTGTAGCAATAAAACCCATAAGACCGAGAGTCAGGAGGGTAGTGGTGCATGTGTGTATGCCTGAATATTTGAGAAATCTGAGAAAAGCTGTCAGTCTAACACCTTGTGGGTAAGGAGAGGAGGAAAGGGAGAGAAAGATGACAACAATGACTGTCTACAGATCAATTCTACTAGTGCTATAATCCCAGAATGAAGAGCTAACCCTCTTACAAAACATCCAAGAAGCTCTCAGTACCTAACAATGAACCTGTCTTACACTCTCATTTTTAGTCTATTTGAGTCATTGACATAATATAATTGGCAAATAGTTAAAAGACTATAGAATATAGAAATCAAACATGTAAAGAACCCAGGGGTTTCCAAACCTCTTTCTGTCATACACACAGACATCACAAGTCCATTACAAAATATATATAAATACACATGCTTTTACTCTCTCTCTCTCTCTCTAAGGATTTTTATAAAGACAGCTATTATAAGCCATCATCAGTGACATGAAATCTACTACTTTATATGTAGCAATAGCTCAAGTTCACAAGTTAGTGTAAATTTCACCCCCACATTTTTATTAAGGATGTATATCAAGTGAATACATTGACCTTTTGATTCCTACATACCAGTGTTTAAAGTTTTATATAGGCTAAAACATGGTCATATTTCACAGAGCTCTAATGTTCTTTATATAGACTCCTGGGTTCTCTATTGTTTAGGTATTTTATTTTCACCATTCTACATTATTTCTTAAATTATACACTCATACAAACTCTTGTTTAAACTAATAAGCATATCCCCACAGAATGAGAAACCTACTCTCAGTAAATATCCAAGACTATACTGACATAATATGAACAGGAAAGCAAGAGATATAGGTCATGTCATTTATAAACAATGATGTTTTGAGACCATTAAGGACACTCAAGCCTAACCACTTCAGATAAAAAATTAACCATTTTTTAAAAATCCATGTTGAGGGCTTATTCTATGTTTTGTTTTGGCTTATTTGCCTCTATTGTAGTCCACCTCCACCCACGACAGCAGTTAGATTACATGTAGTGTACCTTTCCACACTTAATACTTCTGATCTGCAGATTAAAAAATCTATGATGATCCACACACTCTTTTGTCACCATGACCTACCTAAAAGCAGTCAAACGAGTCCTAAAATAGAATCTCTGCTTTTGCACAAGTGGAACAAGGAGGGAAAAAAAAGAGCTGGGATCCTAATGCACCAAATGTGAATGGTTAGCCTGCAATATAATGCTTATGTTAATTTTTAAGAAGAAAGGTCAAATAGCTTACTAGAATGTATACAGAGCACCACTGCATGAGGAACCAGAGCTAAATGTGAATCAGAAGTGAGTTCTGTCGGCCTGATGAGCTGCTCACTGACCTCGTCTTACAACTAACTACCAATCAAGGCTTCCTGTTAGCCCTGGGCAATTTTTAAGTAAACTTAATGAAACCGTTATACATGTAAGAAATTTAAGCCCAAATCTGAGCGAGTAACACTAACTTACTAATAGTGTGGGTGTGATGTTATCCCTGGCACCAGCTGGACACAATACAGAAACTCATAACACACATCTCCCAAAGAGCAGTTATTACCACCATCCCTCCCGTGAGCAGTTCACTGGTGCTGCTGCGGAGGACAGCACTGGTAGAAATCTCCCCCCCAGGCTTCATCCAAACCTTATTGAATACCAGAATCTTTTAACAGAAATGGAAGACGTCTGTATCTTCCAGTTTCGATTCTTTTGTAACAAGCCATCGCATAGCTCCAGGAGTTCTGAGTGAACACATCTCGCCTGGCAGCCCCTCACCCCCAGCCTGCCAGCGTCTGCCAGTGAGACCTAGGAGTCTGTCTTACCTGTAATCTGACTCTGTCCTTGTGGATTAAAAGGACTTGGTGCAGAGTTCAGGGAGGGCCGTGGGTTCTGAGGCGGGACACCTACTCTCATACTGGGATGAGGAATGCGCCCTAAATCACTGAGGCGGTCAGAGAACAAACTAGGTTTAGAGTCATCAAGCTTCTGTCTGTGCCCTGGAAACAGCAAATCATAAAATAAAAGCATATTAATTAGCTGAACAAATTACCATGCTAAATAGATACGTGAACATACATACTGGGTGGTTTATGCCAAGGAATTATCAATACTGATATTTATAATACAGAATGCCTTGCTTTCCAATTTGCTTTTCAAGCATTATCTGGTGCCAAGCCTTCCTAGTTCTGCTCTGTAACCAGAGAGCTGAGGGTCCCATAGGGCCAGCTAGAACTAGAGTTCAAGAGGAGTTCTGCGGGTGCCTCCTCTACCCTCTCTGTGGATAAAAGGGATGCACACTGAGTGGGACCTGTTATCCTATTTCATGATGGGGGAAGCCTTGTCTGAGAGCTCAGTGTCCATGCAACTCAAAGACACACTCATCAAGCTGGGGTAGAATCTGGGGTACACATGTTTTTCAAAGAGAAATTTCCATAATGATCATTGTGGGGTTTTTTTTCCTCTTTTTTTAAATGCTACATCCACCCCTCACTGAAACACTGTTCTGAAAAATTAAAACTCAAGCCTAAAATCCTTTTAAGAGAAAAAGAAAAAAATAGAAATATACACAAGGAAACTCTAATTCTTAAGTGGAATCTGAGTATTTTGTGATATGCTAAAGCTCAAAAGCATATAATAAACTGTTAAGTCAGTGAGTGCTTTTTTATTTTAAATCTATGTGGTTTTATAAAAGAAATTGAAAACATGGGTAAACATGAATGGGATATTCATTTTTTTAAAGAAAAACTTTCTTCTGGTTTATTCAAACCTAAAACCAAGGAAATGCTGGATATCAAAGAAACATGAAAATTAAGATATTGTCAAGGTACTATGACTTCTTAAAAATCATCGAATCATTCTTAACAAAGAATTATAGTATTTCTTGGCACAAGTACAACAGAAAACATCAGAACGTGGTGTGACATAGTGACATGTACCTGTAGGGTGGTGGCATGGTAAGCAAGGACAATGTCTAGAACATAAACAGAAATACCTGCACAGTGCCTCCCCATTCTGTACTCATGAGGCCCTCATGTGTTGCACCAAACATTGTAGTAAAAATATTTAAGGAAGTGAAGGTGATTCAATGAAAAGGTACTGAAATGATAAGTGGATTAGGAAGAAAAACTAAAGGAATTAGGTTTATCACCCATAAAAGAAAAAAATCTTGAAGGAGAATTATGAAAAACTTGGAGAATGGAAGTTCTTCATGACTGTATGGGTAGTGTGAGAACTTCATTTTCCACTGAATATAGGACAAGAAGAGTGTTATCAGGATAGGGTTAAATTGAACATTACAATTCCTAACTATAAGCTGTCTTCATAAGACAAATTCCTTATTTTATTTGCCCCAAAATGTATTTTCCTGTCTCCTTTTTCATTGCCTACCCAGCCCAAAGAAAACAGATTGGAAGCCAAAACTGGGTAATATGAGTGGAGCTGTCTCCACGGCCAAACGTGTTCCAACGAGGCCCATTAACAGAAAGGCACCCACCACCCTAGCTCCTGCCAGTGCAAGTTCTGAGCATCTGCTGTAACTGAGGGACTAGACCCTGCTGAAGAATGATCAAGAAAAACTAGAGAAATGCATTATTTGTTAATCCATTGTTTTCCCCATCCTCTATGATTTTTAATGCAAATTACGAACAGATTTTAGAGCTCTAAAGGACTTTTAGAGCTGACTCGAAACAGCTCTGAGATCCCAGCAAGAAAGAAGTTCACAGATGAAATGCCTAACGGTAGTAACTACCTCTACTTGGACTAGTCCAAAGGGACTAAGCTTTCCATTCATCAGGTGGCCCATCAATGCTGCCATTTAGCTTCCTCTCCCAAATGCTCTAGAGAACTAGAGAAAAAAAAAATCCTATCACCCAGATTGGGTGGTACACATCTTAATCCCAGGTCCTCAGGAGGCTGAGGCAGGAGAATGGCAAATTCAAGGTCATCCTGGGCAACTTAGCAAGACCATGTCTCAAAATTTTAAAAAAATTTTTTTCTAAGGGACTGGGCATGTAGCTCAGTGTTAAGAATGCCTCTGGGTTAAATCCCCATTACCACCAAATTTTTAAAAAATTAAAAAATTCAGATCATACTGAGAGACATCTGAGAACTAAACCCAGTGAGACGTCAAGACTGGTTTTCAACATAAACAGAAATAACAGCAAGGATTCAATAGCAAAGCTAATAACTTACTCATTACTGCAAACAAATGGTTGTAGCCTAACTCACTACACTTCTATCAGTACATCTTGCTGGGTATGACTAGTTTCACAATTAGACAGTTATAAAGTACTTGTCACAGATCCATGGGATCTGTTCTGCAAACACACACACACAAGTATTGATGTGGTGTTGATACAGCTGTAAACATTAACAAGAAAGCTTATGGAATTGTCCCTGGAAGTTATTTTTTTAACAGGCCATATTTTGGAAGGGCAGATTCCCTGAAGGCTAGAGGGAGGGCCACTGAATCCTGCATAGTTCCTTTATACACTGGGACTTTATGTGGGACAGGGGTCATAAGAAAATTTAATAAGCTTTGCCTCTGCTTTCTACAGCCTTTTCATTAGATTTTTGTGGAGACTGGATGCGATATGAGCTCTGTGTGTGAATGTATGAGTACATTTTAATTCCTAGGCCAGTGCTGTAGTGAGTAACAGGAGTTCGTAGGCAAGAGTAAAGGGATTGAACAGCACTGCTAAGTGTGAAAAATTTAAGAGCAGGTGAAATGTTTAAAGCCTCAATGTTTTGTTTTGTTTTGTTTTTTTTGAAATTATCATCAAAGAGAGCTAAAAAGCCTACAGAAAATCCAGAATAAATAGTTCAGGGAACAACCATGTGGAGAGGAATATATCTAAAAACATACATGGTTTTCCATGTAGATATCTGCCCCTTCCTAGCAACCACCACAACCACAACAAATTCCTAAAGTACACTGAGAAGTAAAAGTCAAACAGGTTTTTCATCTTTCAACCATGACAAATGCCTACTACCACTAAACCACATCAGGGTACATTCAAATGATAGTCTAAAAAAATGTACTTCAATCCCCAGCACCCAAGCCATCCCATCAAAAAAAATTGAGAATCTGAGGTACAAAGGATACACTGACTCCAGGACAGGGTACTTTGTCATGTTGCAGGGAGAACTAACCCTCAGCCAAAGGGACAAAGAGGAGCTCATCCCAGCAGAAGGTACAAAAAATGGAAATGTCTTGTGCTGTACTCAACACTCTTTAGGAAAAAGCTTAGTCCTAGATCCTCTTTCTAGAGCAAAGGTCCTTTTGGACTGGCTGGATGAGAAAATTCTTATACGGAGTTTCAAAAACTAAGAATATCCAGGCCCCACATTGGAACAATGAGATCAGGACTCCTGGAAGTGAACCCGGGAGAAAGGTTAGCTTTTAAAGCTCCTCAAGTGTTCTACTGAGCAGCCAGGGTTGAGAATCACTGCCCAAGAAGGTCTCAGTCCAGTTATAAGTGTCACTTACTCACACTGACTCCCTCATTTCTGTTTCCTGAGCTCCGAGTTTGTGTATCCCACTACCTATTGGACAGTCCCTCTGGGATGCCCCCAAGGTATTCTAAATGCAGTATATTCAAGGCAGAATTCTTGACCCTCTCTCCAAAACACCCTATTCCTCTTCAGCAATCCTTCATGTCAATAAACAGCGCTGGCCCCATAGTTGTTTTAAACTGAAAACATACGTTTTCCTTTATTTCTTCTTCCTCACTCTCCACACGCCATCCATGACCAAGTCTTGTCATTCCTATTTTGACACTATTTCAAATCTATTTTCTCTCCATTCCGACTGGCATAACCCTAGTTGAAGATCCTATCATCTCCTTCAGGCCATCTGACTTTGTCCCCTTTGTCATTTCTGGGACCTTTCCACATTCCTGAAATCCCCTGGATTCTCTGGATGGTCCACTCCTTATCCCTGAGACCGAGGGTGAGCACCACGTTCTATGAGAGGCCTGGCCTGCCTACCATAAATAAAGCAGGTCCACACCCTCTCAAGCACAGCCCGTTTCCTCCATGGCAATTGCCACAACCTATAATTATCTTGTGTATTTATCTGTCTGTTCTGCGAGACTGTAAGTCCCATGAGAATGCATGCTTTCTCTCATGCACAGATATAGCCTCACGATCTCACTGCCTGCCATAAAGCAGGTGCTCAATAAAGATTTCTGCAATAAATGAAAGAATATTCCCCTCTTTTGGATAAATGCCTTGATTGGGGGAGTATCATAATACTCCCCCCACACACACCCCACCCCATACACTCTTCTTTTTCTTATTTGGTGATCTAGCAAAGCCAGGGGGTAAAACCTTTCTGAAAGCCTAGCCCTGTACTGGTTCTTTCTAGGAAACTGCACTAAAGGGTGCTTATTTAAATGAAAACATGTTGCTTTCTGAAAAACTCCATCTTCTCACTATAATTCTTAAGCACTGTTAAAAGTCACAAAAGAGAGATGAAAAGAGCAGCGGATACCATTGAGACTCTGAAATTTTAGAGCTTCTTTTGTGGACCAGGACCCTGTGTCCCAGTCAGTGGCAGGACTTGGCCTCAGGTTTCCTGTGTATGGCCCAGTGCTCACTCTCTCCCTCTGTCCAACAGCTTGTTTCAGAAAATAACAGTACCGCAATAGCCATTCGGGGAAATCATGGCAAAAATGACTATTAAATAGAAAAAAAGTTTATGAACAAAAAGTTTTATGAACAGATTTCTTTCAAAAAGTTGAGTGCATTTGGGTCAATATAACTTTTGTCACAATAAATTCAGGGGCACGAGAAGAAAGTGGGACCAAAAGGTCACAGCATTCACACATCCTTAAAGCAAAGATACATGAGGAGCTGGGATGTCACTCCGCCAGAAGTCCAGCCAGCCGTCCCACTGACTGTGCACGCAGCCAACGTTAGGACCGCTGCAGGCTCTGTCTCTGAACATGCGCACCCCAAAAACGAGGACTGAAAACTACAAAAATAAACCTGCAACTGCGCCATGACCCACTTTGTTCATTTTTATAAACGTTAACTGAGAAATGCACAGCAACTTCAGAGAGCTACACGGCCACCACCGCAACCTCCCACTCTGCTCACCACATCCACAAGCTGATGTGGTGCACCCCATCAGAGTGCTGAAGGAGGCCAGCCATAGTCACAAAAGACAAAACAAGGTGTTTTTCACGAAGAAGGCACTGTGTGATGTCTGGTCCACTCTCACATGGACAAAAGAGTCTTTTTGCTGATCACCAGGACAGACTATTTGGCAGCTCAACTTTTTAGAGTAGTTTAAAAAAAAAATAGAAAACACTAACTTCTTTCATTAGGTGTCTACTTGTAGCCTGGGTTTCCTGAAGTTATAATTTCTTAATAAAATAAATATAATTTACAGGAAGATCTGCAATATAGCATCACTGTTATATTAGGATCAGTGAGACACTGGAAGGGCAGGTAGAAAAATCCATAAGATAATGCTTCGTGCCTTCAAGGAGTTCACACAGTCTACCAGGAAAGAAAGACAAGCAATTAAATAAGACCACAGCCAGCTGAGCCAGGCGTGGTGGCGCATGCCTGTAATCCCAGCACTTGGGAGGCTGAGACAGGATTGCTGTGAGTTCGAGGCCAGCCTGGCCTACAAAGTGAGTTTAAGACCAGCCTGCACACATAGTGAAACTGTGTCTCAAAAAGACACACACACATACACACACACACACACACACACACACTCCACCATGAGGGCAATAGATCAACCAGAGAAATGACAACATTCACTACTCTAAAATATTAAAGAAATGGTGTTCTTTGTGACTTTGTAAGAAAATTGCCTTAGGTTTTAAAAAGACTAACATATACTTTGGGGTTAAACGTTAGGATGTCTGGTACTTTTAAAATGCTGCAGGAAATGAAGGAAAAAATAACCCAAGATGATGGGTAGACGGATTGCATTAAATACTATTTCATGTGTTTTTGAAATTTCTCATAATAAAAAGTTAAAAGCAATAATAGAATGCAATAGGAGATCGAGGAAAGTGATTGATTTTGTTGTTATTGTTGTTTCTCTGAGACGGGGTCTCACCAAGTCACTAAGTTTCCCAGGCTGGGCTGGCTGGGATTTGTGATGCTCCTGCCTTGGCTTCCAAGAATGCTGGGATTACACCTGGCTAGCAAATGATATTGACTAAATCAAAGAAGGAAAGGCACTCTGATGAGACCCTTATGCCTGTCCTTGAAGGCTGATTTTAATACAAGAGAAGGAAGGAAGAAAGTCAGTGGGGACATATGACAGAAGCACCATAAAAAATACCTTGCAAGACAAGACAATGCCTGCTAAACGTGTATGTGCTATTAATCTACACAGAGGTACAACATTCTTTAAATCATCTAATACTTCTGGTCTCCACATTAATTCTTGTAAGTTATGCAATACACGTGGGACCTTGCCCCTTAAAGACAGAGCTCCCAGACCACAAAACGTTACTTGCAGCCAAAGAATCTCCTCTGCCATGCAGCCAGGCTTCCCTGGTGGAGAGAGATGACTGGGGAGACATTAGTTAATTTTGCTGTTACCAACTATGTGACAATGAAATCAGGTCCAATACTCTAGGGCTCAAGCCATAGGATGTAACAGGTAAAGAATGTTGTAGACAGTGATTCCTGCAGTAAAAAGGAAGAGAAGAGAGGGCCTGCACCAAAATTACCATTTTTCAGAGTCAATTTATTATATGTCATCAGAGCTGCCTCTCTTCAGGAGTTCTTTAAAAACAGAACAAAATAAAATATCCCAATCTCTCTATCTTGAGTGACCTGAGAGAGGAGTCTGTTTGTAGGGAGGGGTCAAGGAACAGGTTGACTAATTTGAAAGACTACGTGTGTTTAGCATCATCCTGTCTTACAAGATATTGATTATCATTTTCTATCATCTGCCCTCCAAATGGCATATCACACATTTCAGTGGTGGTTTCTAGCAAAAACAGAACTCGGAAGGCTACGCAAACCTTGGCAGGTTCTCAGAGAAACCACGAAAAATTCTGATCCATGTACTGAGGCTCCTGATTTAAAACCTTGACTTTTTGCATTCCTATGCATGTTGGAAAACGGAAATACTACTGAGAAAAGTGACGCTATTTTCTGTTTATACCCAGATGACCATATTCCATGGGTGGTTTGTGACTTTGCCCCTCTTCCCACCACAAACAGCCCCAAAAAGCTTGTCCACATTCTGATTTCCTTAGTTCCTTTCATAGCACACCATTTTCTGGTCTCCTGGCCGCAAAGTCTAGCACAAGTAGATCTGTGGGGCTGCCTGTCCTAGTCCACGCTAAGCCCACTCCTACATGGTCTATACTGGAGTCCCACTGGAGCCTCTCCTAAACTCCAGCTCATGGCGCACCACCAGAGACAAAGCCAGACCCCAACTAGCCATGTGACCACAGGAAGAGATTTAGTGGCTTGGTTTCTTCACCTACCAACAGCTAAGGCTTAGCTTCCATAACTTCTAAGTCCTTTCTGATTCCAAATCCTAACATTCATGTTACTTACCTTTTCCAGTCCAATCAGATGGCGGTTGAATTAAACAGGCCAAGCAAACAAAAATTTGGAAAGCACAGCCCTGGTATGAGCTGTCTCTCTCAATTTGATGGTGACCACGCTGTCACTCCAGCCTATGCCCTGCTCATACCAGCTGTCCACAATTCTTCTAAGAAACCTGGTGCCTCAGCCCAAGCTGTCCCCTCAACGTGGAACACCCTGCCCCATCAACTCCCCTCAGTGAAGTTTCTCCCCAGTCTCATCTTGGTTGCCACACAGTTCTCTGGTTTCTATCTCAGCAAGCTGAGAGCAGCAGCTACAACTGCTTTTTGTCCACGACACATGCTTACATTTAGGGAGGGTAGCCATTCAGTAAGCATTACCATGATTCGACATAAAATATTTATACACAATTTCAAACCCCATTATCCTAGTCTTTCCTAGGCTGGACCGTGAACCCCTTGGGAATAGGTGTCATGTTTTATGTCTAGCACAACTTTAGCCCCTAGGAATGGAGAAGACTCACAACAAATGCTTGTTGGATTTTAAATAAGAACGTGGATCAACTTAAGATGATCTCTCCTTTTGTCCAGTAAAAGTCAGAAAGGAGGGAGGGGAAAAAAAAAGAGCTGGCTATTGGGAAACATTTCCCACAGTAAAACTGATGAGTCTATAATCTTTGCTGGGAAAGGCTGCTGAGTCATCTTTTTTCTTAAGAGTATACTGTCTGGTTCAGGACAAAAACTATTTCTGGACTAGGATAATGAAATAGACTAGGAAACTGTTTTCATGTCTAAGGCCCCTAGCCCCTCTGAGCCACTGGAAATCAACATCCATGCGACTCAACACAGGACGGCTCATGAGAGGAGACAGCCCTCGGGCAGTGTTAGTGTGTGGCTACAGACAGAGGACCGCAGATCATAAACAAATCTCCTTCCAGGAGCCTCTTCTCTGATGGCATTTCAAAAATGAGCTTCTCTCTAAGGGACCCTCTAAATATATAAACCAATTTCTAAAGGGAAAAAAAAATCATAATCGCTACCACATATCTTCAAGAGCTCCTTTCCAGCCCTTGACCAGACAGAGTCCTGCCATGCAGAATTCAGAGTTTATCGAGAGAAGAGGGGAAAAAATGAAGCCTTTCCGGTCTCTTGGGTAAAACATAATTATGGAAAGAAAAATATAATCTACTCAAGAGACATAATTACATAGTTAAGCCATAGACTCCATAGAAATATTCTAGGAACTCTTTACAAAAAAAAGTTAAAAGCTGAATTTGCTTTATTTTAATAATAAAAGGCACCAGTGCAGATTAGTGATGAAAAGTCCAATCTCCCAATCTCACATGGAGTCATTTCTTAAAGCACAATTAAATGCATGAAAGAGAGAACAAACAGGAGGCCTGCCAATTTCAAACTTCAGTCTCCTAAAGATTATGAGATCGTCTAATAAATAAGCAAATGAAATAATTGTGAAATACTAACTTTGGGGTATATAAATGCAAGTTTCTTTATAACTCTGAGCTTTTAGGGTATGATGAATGACAGCAGTCAAGGCATTAAGTGTCCAGAAGGAAAGACAGGACTGCCAGGCTGATCCAGGGTCAGTTGTATTAGGGGAAAAGCTCTAATAAACATGATTGGTGCATAAACCCTTTTCTTGAAATAATAGACTCAAAAATTTGAGATATCAAAAGAAAAAATTCATAAGTGGTTAAAAAGAGAAAAGGGTTTTTAGAAATTGGAGAAAAATCAGATGAAAGCAGCATGGAAATATACAAGCAGAGGTACGAGGGTGACCCTGTAGTATACACTAGTGACAAGGAACACAGTGAACTCTACCACAGGCCTCTCCCACATCCCGACACATCCCTAACCTACCAAGCTTCCCTATCCCCAAATTCTCAAACACTTGCTTGTTACAGTTCTGCTACTCTTGACTTCGTATGCCTCTTGTTTCTGAGGAATGCGTCTTTCCTTCCTTGCGCCCATTCAAAGGAAAGTCATAGGAATTAGAAGTTCTCAGTGCTAGACGAGAACATGGATTCTGCCAGACCAGGTTCTTTGCTTTGGAATTAATAACCAGAAAAGTACTACGACTTGCTTGAAGTCATGGTCTTAGGCAGGGACACCAGAGGCCTGTCCTGACCCAGCCAACTGCCCCAGAGGAAAGAAGAAAAAATGTGAAGAACAGAGACCAAAAAATCAGAAGAAAAGTGGAGACACTCACCTCTGAGACTTGACTCCACCACGACAGTCAGTTTCTGTGACTCCGCTTAACACAATACATCTTTTCTCCTACTAATGACAACTTAATACCCACAACCATCCTGGGTCATCTGAATCTTCTTAATCTTTACTTTCTGGGAAATGAGCACAAGATCTCTTTCCCTATGTCTTCGCTTTCCTCCCAAAACTAAGTAATTAACTTGAGTGCTTTAGTTCCAAAGTATTTCTTTTGCCTTCTTTTCCTATATGTTCACGCATACCACAATTCTTTGTGTTACTAGCACTTATAGAGACATCACTGAGAGATGTGAATTTTTAATGGAAACGTTTTCAGCAATGGAAATGGTAGTTACTGTAGCTAAACAAAAAGCATCATTGTTTATTTGCCAATAACCCAGCTAAACATAGATGGCATTATTTTTCAAAGAGTACAGTGACAACTACCCTACAAATAGACCGTCACGCAACTCCTAGATCCCAGTTCCAATTTCTCAGCATGCAATCTTCTCTTTCATCATGATGGTTTTATATATAAGCTTTATGAGAAAGCAGAGAGAGAAAGAGACCCAGAGATAGAGAGGAAGAGAGAGAGAGAACACAGAAATAATTAAAAAGTGCAAAGAGCTTGACACTTGACATTTGCTGCTACAGCAGTAGAACATCATTCTCAATTTTCCCATTTCTGTAACAGGAAGAAAATATTAAAAAGTAATAACCAAGGAAAAAGTCAGCCAGCTCTCACAACCTGGTCTTGCTGTGCTGAATGGCAGCAGAGATCATAGGAGCAGCAAAAAAGAAAAAAACAAGAAGAAAAAAGGGGGATGCAAATTTTCTTGCTTAAACTGGATCTATTCCAGCTGGCAAGAAGAGGCGGTTTTCTTAACGCTTGCAAAACCTGATTACTTTTTTTCAAGGAACGAAGAAGAAGGAGATGTAAACACAGCCATTAAGACAGATTTAAGGTACTTAGTTTTAATCTAGTCTAAGGCCTCTCCAATTGCATGCTGCTCTGCAATTCTCTGCTTGCTAGACATGAACGTGGCGCATACTGCGCATGTCAGTGCCTTCCGAACCAGCAGACGCCACGGCGGAAACCCTCTCGGGTCAGGCACCAAGGGAGAAGCAGCAGAAGCAATAACGGGTGGATGTCTGTCAGAAGTCTGTTTTCCTACATTAAAGGACTATTGTGTTTATATCCACACAACGGGTCTTAAACAGATTGCTTAAACATGATTAAACAAGAGATGTCTTTGAAACAACCCCCTAATAAAATTCAGATGGGTTAAAAGCTGAAAAATGCAGTCAACAATTATATTTTTTTAAATCATTTCTCTCTAAGCTGCAAGGGTACCGTGACATAAACTTCAAAATAAAAGCTTTTACAAGTTCAACTCAAAGGATTACCTCATATATCAGCACCCTTTTCCGAGGGAATAGCCACCCCTTCCTTAAGGCCGTTGCATAATTTACCAACCTTGATAGACAGATAATTGCTTTATTCAGCCATGTGTAATGAAGGGAGTCTGCTGTGTTAATCCTGGTATTCTGTCTTCTTGTGAACTCTAAATGAGGAACTGAAAACTCTACCTCTTCATTCCAGAACTATTGGAGTCGCTCACGCTCAGATCTGCTAAAGTGCTCTTACATTCCACTCTGTCACTGAAGGTGCCAAGTATTTTGAGTAGGATCAAGTTATTGTTATATAAAAGGAAATCTTAAAGGAGTGTCAAATGCAGTGAGAAGATAGCAAGCTTTCTCCTTTTTTTCAAGGCACATCAGATTAGAAAAGTGCATTATTTGCAAACCAAAGGAAGTGGGTGGTAAGGGTTAATGTTTTTTTAAGCCTACAAATTAATTTTTTTGTATTTCAAAAGCATATATAGTGTTAAGGTTTGTGAATTCTTCACACTGAACTATCAGTAATGATAGCTCGGTGAAATTGTGAGGGTTCTGTCCACATGAAATGTCCAGCCAAAGGGAAGGGAATCATCTAACATGAGTCCCATGTCCCATGCCGGGAGTTGGAATACCAACTTCTAAGGCTCAACGTGCTTCACAGCATTCAATTTGCACCACAGGCCAAACTCCTTCACTGCTGAACAGACTTTCCCTTGCAACCTGAAGCCCCTCCCTTTAGCCTAATTGGATGCATTTGTGTTCTTTCAAAATCACACATGCTTAAGAAGCTATGAAATTCACTGGAAAAGAAACAATACAATCTAGAAAAGTAGGACAATCAATGAAAGACTATCACTGTACGGGTCTCCTCTGGCTCCTGTTGGTTTCATGAGCCTTTCATAGACAATGTTCTCAGAAATTGTATTTTTTTCTGTTCAGAGGATAGGCTCTTCCCAAGGCCGGCTTAACAAACTGCACTAAAAGCCCTTGCAATCTAAGAGTGAAATTCTGTCTACAGAACTGAGGACTCCCCAAAATACAGTGAGAAAGAAGTGACTGAAAGGAGATGTAGATTCCACCACTAATGGCAAGTCATGAACCTTTCAAGTACAGAATGTCCACTTCTGTAAAATAACAGACTTTTTAAGTTCCAATTCTGAGAATCAATGATGCTATGGATTCCTTACCTGGCAGGATGGGTTTTACATGCACAATCAGTGAACTTAATGTAACAGTTTCAAACCCAAGGTGGTATGTGACTAACAGAATCCCACATTTCAAGCTAGGCCTGAATACACAATGAAACCTAGGAGTCTGTTCCTAGTTTGCTTCTAACTTGGGTGTGAGGCTGTAGGCAAATATTCTATCATCCCTTCAATTTGACTTCCTCATCTGTCAATTGAAGATCAAAGTAACTACAACACAAGGTGTTACTGGGTGAAATTATGAGAAGTCCTACGTAGGTAAAAA
Source organism: Dasyprocta punctata (assembly GCA_004363535.1). Lineage (NCBI taxonomy): Eukaryota > Metazoa > Chordata > Mammalia > Rodentia > Dasyproctidae > Dasyprocta > Dasyprocta punctata. The sequence continues at coordinate 57,688 of RJWM01001848.1, read as the reverse complement.
CATTCTGCAAATTCATTCATCAATTAAAATGTCCTAAGTGCTCATTTATGCAGCATGAACTACGCTAAAGTAGAGGGCTCATAATATCCTAGGGGATTTATTATAAACACAAATAAGTACAGCAGTATGTTAAACAGCGTAATCACAGGATGGACAGGCAACCACAAGAGAACCAAAAAAAAAAAAAAATCAATGCTTAACTTCCAGGAGCAGTCAGGAAGGGTTGCCACAGGATGTGATGTGTGAGACCTAAAGAATGATTAGAATCTGATCAAGCACGTGCAGAACACACTGCAACCAGAAGGAACAGTGGGTGCAAAGACACAGAGAGAACAAAGTACAGAGTAAAGCAATGCTTGTGGCTGGAGCTCAGCCATGGGGGTTGTGGGTAGGAAGCAGCCAGGCAGATCAGATGCTGAAGAACCTGGTCCCTAAGCCACAGCATGAGCTTTATCCTGTAAATAAGGGGGGCCACTATCTAAAGCAAGGGTGTGCCACAATGATGTAGAAGGGAGACAAATTCAGGAGGGAGTGCAGTTAGAGGCAGGAAACCAGCTAGGAAATTACGTTTCTACTGTAGACCAGGAGATAAATACTAAGAGGGTGAACAAAGCTAATGAGGCACTAACAGGTACTAGGAAAGTGAGACTTAGCAGTGTAGACCATGGTTCAGTTCAGTACAATAACTAGATATAAAAAGTAAAGCAGACAGGATGAATCTCAGGATGCTGGTTTGGTTGACTAGGTGAAGTGAGAAACCTAAAGGAAGTCCATGTTTGGGCAGAGCAGTTTGGTTGAAGTGTAGGTTCTGAATCCCAAATGCACTAAGAGATGAGTCTGAAGTATCCATGAGACATGTGCAGGAGGCAAGGCCCGAAGGCAGCTAGAGACAGGTGCCTGAGATTCAAAAAAGACTGGAAGGCCTCTTCAGTAGTCCCAGGAACAGGAAACCAATGATGCCACTTGGACAGCAGGGCAATGGGCATACAATAAGTAGAGGAAAACATTAAAAAGGAACCACAGGAAACACACACATTTAAGAAGCAAGACAAGAAAGATTTCCAGAGAGGAGGAGAAAAAGAAGGAGCTGGTAGTGTCAGGAAGACCAAGGATGAAGCAGCACCCACTCCCTACTCCTCAGAGGACACAAACCAGGAAGCAGTCACTGAAGCTGTTCTAAAGCAGCACTGCTGTTGCTTCAAGGGCCCAAGGGAGTTCAGCAAGACAGTGTTCCATTCCAGAGCCAATGACGCAAAGTTAATTTGGCCATAGGGGCTAAAAGGAAAAGTCTCCTCTATTCATTCCACCAAGGTCCCCACAACCTGGATGACATCAATGGCTACAATCTCTGTGACTATTGAAAATGCATCTCCAGCTCTCCTGAACATCAGGCTCCTATTGCTGGTTGCTTCTTGGGCAACTACCTGTATTATAAGACCAGCTCTAGTGGTGATTATAGGTATGCACAGTGTATTCTGAGTTTGATCTTGGTTGTTATTTTAAAGGAATGGGTGAAAGATCTGGCCAAAGAGCCCTACCAACTGCAAGCCAATCAGCCTTTTCTGGGCCAAGTTACAAGTGAAACTGTGACTTGGAACCTATTATTCACACAGGTCTGTAAGCAAAACTGTTCTGGACTAAATATGCCACGGGAATGTCAAAATCAGAGTCAGCATCAAAGATGGGGGAAAGAAAAAGAAAGCATGAAATGACAGCAAAATCTCTAAAATTAACCGTCCTCCTCAACATACCTTCTGAGCAGGGTTCCTCCTCAAATGCTTCCTGAATCTCATGGGACAGTTTCTCTGAACACTTCTTATCCTACCATTTGCCACTTCAATGAGCTTAAAAGAAATACTGAAACCAACTAAAAACAGACTTGATTCCTCTTCCCCACCCTCCCCTTTCCGCATTCTTATTCCTGTTGTCTATCAGAAAGTAACAAACCTTGAAGATTGTATATGAGGATGGCAGAAAAGAATCCTCCGTTATGGATGGAGACATGGCAGGAATCCAGTGCAAACAGTAGGAGTGATATCATTTATAGAGCTGCAAACTTAACCAATAAACATATAGGAAAAGCCTTTGAAAGTCTGAGCCACTAAGTTGGCTGGAAGACATCTGGACCTCTTCCTTTTCCCTATATGAAAACTGAACTCCAGAGTTTATTAAATTCTAGAACAATTTAGAAAGCCCCTTTAAAAAACATGATTATCACCTCTGCTAATGATGAAATGGGCTTATTTTCCATCAGTTCAAAATTAGGCCCCAGGCTGGTCTACAATTTTATGTACCAGTTCACAGTATAAACTTTTATTCCTGAAACCAAATTTCAATAAGTATTACAGAGGCCAATTCAATTACCTGATCTATTTGATTCAATGAAGCTATATCCAATTGAATATCTACAATGTGCAAAACATTATCACATTGGTACTGGTACAGGAGAGACTAGCAATTGCAGAACTGAGCAATGGCAAGACTCTTTGAGTCCTAGAAAAGACAGTATTTTAATTCAGCACTGAATGTTGAGTAGACCACAGGTTAATCGAGTAAGAGCACAAGATGGCTGAGCTAGAAGGAGCCACCTAAGCCGAAGCACTAAAACATGTGAAATTCCATCTTGGTGCAACAACTTCTATCAACAAACTTGCATATGGAGCCAGGGACAAGATGGAGGCAGGAGAGGTGACAATTTCACAAACTTAAAAAATACTGTATTAGTCTTCTAAAACTCTCTACCTAGAATTTAATATCAAAAGATTTCTACCAGTAAGTCTAACTCCTGATTGTCAAGATTCAGCTGAAATGCCTGGTCTTCCATATAACTAACTTTCCTTCCCTCCTTATAGAAAAGTAAAACTTCATTTGAACTTTCCTGTTACTTCAGGTGCCACTTCCCTGTGGCCTTTCTCATTTTCTATCACCTTCTGTCGCACAATCACAGTCATTACCATCCATGCCTTATCTCTCATAGATTAAGTTTCTTTCTGGTCATGTCATAGGTCAGAGATGACTAGATCTTCTCCTAATTCCCACGGTGCTTTTTAAAAATAAGTGTGACATGGATATATACCAATTCCCCAAGATACATGTAACTACGATATATTGCAAACATATACTAACTTAAAAAAAAAAAAGTAAAAGTATGCATGGTAGGTACCCAGTAATTGTTTGTTAAATAAACAGATGATTGAATCCAGAATGTGGGTCAGATTATAGGAGTAGATACGCTAGCAACCATTTTACCTAGTGAAACATAGTCTCACTACAAAAACACAGAAGGCAAAAGAAGCCTTCTCAACCACTTAGTTGTAGGTGTGAAATGGACATATACTAATTCCCCTTCTTCCACTCAGATAAGAAAGAAAATCTGTATTTGAGGTCTGGCAAGTACTCTCTGAGAGTTGGATGCTCTAGGAAACATTTCAACTTCTTAGCAGTACCAACAGCCGGACTGAGCTCTACAGATTCTGTTAAGATTCCAGGCTCATTAACAGACATGCACAAATATCAACGGTTTGCTTATATTCCTCCTACAGCAAAGACTAAACAGGAAGACTACTCCCCCCAAAGAGATAAAATCCACAATGACTCATCACCACGCACACTCTATATACACCATGTGCTTCAATACATGCATATAACTTAAAGTCATTTAATGTATTTACCTAACCTAGTTCATCCCAAAATATTCCCTAGTCATTATACAAACCTCCTTTCATTCTAATACAGCGCTCTCTGGGGCTGTGACAAATCACTAGTGCAGAGAAAGATGCTGCACAGCCACTGATGCTGGGCAGAGGTAAAAATAGCCAAGCCAAGAGAATCTACTCTAAGGGTTTGGACAGAGAAAACGCCTTTATCCTGACCTTAAACTGTGTTTCCAGTGTTGACAAACCATGGATTCAGGGCAACAAAATCCCTTGGCCCAGATAATAATTTCAACATTTCTTCCTGAAGGGCTGTGTTTCTGCAGCTGAGCCTGCTTTTTCCCAAGGCCCTTATACCTGGTCCCCGCAATGGCATTTGTGAAAATAGGCAAGGAAACATCTGACTTTCACAACAACGCCCAGGATGAAAACTCGACATTCATTCTCACACATATGTGACTCCTTTTAAGAACTCCTGACTCGAAATTTCAGAGGGAAGTGGCCCTGTAATAACATCTCTTCGGAGAATAGTGCCATATGGTTTTAACAGAGGTTTATTTCCTGAACCCAAAGAGGGCTGCTGATTCTCAATCCAAGGAAAATAATTATGCAGACAATTTCACTCTATTACGTTCAGTGAAACCCATTCTGTGTGGTCTGCATTGCCCGCTGACACCTTGAGAAGAGACATTAAGCCATTTTTATGTACCACACTGTTAATGCATGGAATATAAGGAAAATGTCCTTGAAGATTTGCACCTGTCGTACTGCTTAATAAGGCGCCACGGCCCCCCACCTCTGACTCCAAATGTCACCTCTTTCGGTGGGTCAAGGAAAAGACCACAGATGAACAAGACTTCCAGTTAAGTTACAACTAATTATCAGTCAAACACTAAGGTAAATATACATACAAACACACACAGAGAGGGAACCGGAAATACTGCATCTTCCAAAGTCAACAGCACTGCTGGGAAATTACTGAAGACACAATTGGCAGGTGGGAGGAGTGGGGAGGGTTAAGCTGGGGGGAATGGGGGAACCACTCCCTTGTGTAAATTCTAGCAACACTCAACTGCTAACCCTAAAATAATCAAGAGAATAGGAAAATAAAATCCCTTCTGCACAAAGGCTGAACAACACGAATGCTGTAAAAATAAAGATTCGAACCAAAGAACACAGCTATTAAACAGTGCTTTCAAAGAAGACCACCCTTTAAGCCTAAGGACATTGCCTTAAGAAGAGAATACACAAATTTGTGCCAGGTTGCCCCTGAATCTGAATTTTATTACAGCAGTTGCCTATGAAATGAACTGGCTCTCCCTTTCAGACTATTAAATGTCACTGAGTTTTAAAATGAACTGGTGAAGACTGTTTTCATTTTGCCAGTACACTTGGCACATGGGCAGAAAGATTCTCTTTTCTTCCCTTAAGATCGCTACCTTCCTTCCCATACCCACCCACCTCTCTGAGTCAATAGAGAAGCAATGCACCTCCCCCCCAAAAAAAGTTTCTCTAGATGTTTATAGGAGTTTCACTGCATTGAATCAAAATAAAAATTGTTCTTTTTTAAAAAGCGATGAAGATTGTTAGAAGAGTAGCATCAGGCCCCCAAGGTCAAAGCAGGAACCAGATAGAAGCGGGCCCAGTTTTAACCACAGGCAGGCCTGAAGGCTGCTCTGCGGCTGTTTTCTTTACACTGCCTAAAAGTCCTGCCAAGAAGCAGACGGATGCTGCTGAAAGAATATCTTCCACAGCTGGGCATCTGGGTTCTGTGACAGACAGCCCTGCTCCTGTGTGTGTGGCCTGCAGAACACACCGGAAGCTTGGGAGGCTGTGCTTGGCAGAACCAGAGAAAACCTACCAGCACTCTTTTGCGGGGGAAAGGGACATAACTCCAACAGCAGAGACATCTGATGGAAACTCTGCCTTTGCTGCTGGTACCCAGGCTGAAACTGTACCTCCTTACTGGCTGGGTACTGAAATCCCCCCGTTCATTTTCACTTCCAGTAATACTTTTCCATCTATTTTTCGCACCAGCCAACACTGAGGCTTTTTTTGTTTTTAACAATCCAGGGAATGTTTGAATAAAAAAAAACAAACTGAAAATCTTAAAATTTCTTCAAATCAAAAAAAAAATTTTTTTTTTCTGCTTACCTTCATTTATCAGATTTTTTTTCTTAAAACATTAGCCGTACCAAAATCTAACTTCTACGGTTTACAGGCTAAACCAACAAAAACCGAGAACAGCTAAAAACAAGAACAGAGCTCTGTTAAAGAAAGAAACCGGCCTCCGCTGTGTGCCATTCCAAGAAACAGAGCCCAGCAGAGGAACGGAAGAGAAGTCTGGAAAATTCACCATTAAGAAGCAATACCTGGCTTCCGATTTTAGTGAAATAATAGGACATCATCTTCTCAACTACAGTATTTTGCATAACTTAAATAGCTTTAGGAACGAGGAGTGTAGCTCAGTGAACAAGCACTTGCTTAGGGTGCACAAGGCTCTAGTTTCAATCTTCACTACTGTGAAAATTAAAGACAAATAAATAGGTTTAAAAATGCCAAGAGGGAAAGGTATAAGGACTGCTTGGGTTCTGCACAGAAGAAAAAAAATGTGATCAAAACACTCTGCCTTTTAACAATTTACAAATAGAACAACTCTGCTTTATACTCATAAATGTCATGCAAACACCAGTACTCTGTGAGGAAGCCATACACGTTCTGATAACCAGGAACTCATTTGTTCTGGACCTGCTTCTAATGTAACAAATCTGGTGAAGCCAATGGGCGGTAACCAGCCTCCCAAACTGGAAAGTTGAGGCACTTTTACTAAAAAGAATGGGAGGAAATTCAGTAGTAATCTCCTGCCCCCACTCCTGCTTGATCAAATGACTCCCAGGTTGGTCTTTTTTTCATGCTTGGCTCTCACTGGGAAACTGGAAAGTTTCATCATCATGATTATCAGGACACCATGACTACTTAAACTTTCCTTAAATCTCGAAATTTAAGACCTGAATCTCCAAAACCCACAAAAGTTTCTCTGGGCCAAGGTAGTAGAAAAAGCGGGTCAAAATGAATCAGTTTCATTTCCATGGAAACTTTTTGTCCTCCCAAAAGCCAGGGTTTTGAGCTACCAAATATAAGAGCCACAGAGTTTGGGGCATGTCTTCAAAAAACTGTACAACTTGAGCATCCCTCATCTGAGAATCTCAAATCTCAAATGCTTGGAAATCTGAAATCCCCCAGAATGTCCACATGATATTTGAAGTTTCTGATTTTCAAGCATTTTCAGATTTGAGATTGTCAGAACAGGAACCAGTAAAGTCTATGCAAGTTTCTCACAGCCAACAAACTCCAAAATCTGAAAAACCTCTGGTCCCAAACATCTCAGATAAAGGACAGTGACATGTGCTGCAAAGGGAAACCGGAGAAGTGAGACAGTTTAATGCCCAACCTGGATGGTACCAGGGAGAAAGCTTGCGGAGACTCAGAAGTATTTTGGTCATCAGGGAAAGGATGATCTGATTAAAAGTCAATTTCAGACACAGAAGGAAGCCAAAATCAGTGGTACTCTTATCTGTGTCATTTATGTGACGTTTACATATACTTCTAATCTCCTTCAACAGGTATTTCCAAGCTTCCTGGCTCTATTAAAATCCCTGAAGGCAGAACCCATCTTTGTACTCTACGGCGTCTCTCAAACTGCATGAAGAGCTGGTTTTTAATTGAGTGATTCGTCCAAAGTCTGGGCTTTTTTCTATCAAGCTGGGGTCTGGCCAAGGCTCAAATGCATCTGAGACAAGAGATGGAAGGAGAGTAATGAAAATCAGTCAAGTCATTTGGCCATATCATTTTCTTGCATCACTTTACACAGTCTCCATAGTTAAAAGCAAATACTTCCTACCTCAGGGGAAAAAAAAATATTATAAAGAGCTGTTAAGTTGCTCATCATCACTGACCATAACAAGGTTTCCATTGATCAGCACCTATGGCTTAACTATTTAATGCATGAAAACCAACCACGTAAACTGTTCATTGCCAGAATGCTGCAGTTGGATTGACAGAAAAAATAATACCTACTTTTCCAGTGGCAGGGGTGGTGTGCAGTAGCTTAAATGTGTTTTTCATTGCTGAAGGGGTCTGATTTCTTTCATACGGATATTGTTAGGAGGCTGAGGATTGGTGATGGAGTTAAGCTGACAGAAAATGAAACCATGGCAGGAAAGACTGCACAAATGTTCATGCTCCTCTAGTTAGAGATGAAAGGTGGGTGGAGTGAGCAGTGGGCTTCCCTAGCTCATGTCATCGGAGAGGATGCTCAAAAAAGTTGAAAGCTTTCCATTCTTGGAAATCTCACTTGCTTTTAGACTCTATGTGTTAGAAGGAGATCTTGAGGGAATTTACCCGTAGTGGTTTTGAGGTTTCTGAATAAAGGGGGAAAGCAGGGAAATTGCACAGGCATTTTGATTGACTTCAAAGTTGATTTTATCTGTACATTTCAGAATTGAATGGAAAAGAGACACTTTATCCACATATTCTCTACAATGTTTAAATGCTGGCTTAATTTTGCACCAAACTACTGCTATGGATACAGAATGATGGTATCTTTAATGATAATTCCAGGGAATGCATATTTGTAAAAGTAGATACAGAGCAAACCAGAGGCCTACAGATTTTCTGTGTGCCTTTCTCAGATTAATTTGTACAAAAGAAAGTTTTACATGTTAAAATCAGAACCAACTTTTCCTTTTGTTTTTCTACAAATATTCTTTTTAAAATTATCCATTCATGCATTCAATAAAATCCATCTGCTTTGTGTGTAAGGCACTTTACTAGAAAACACTGGGGAGTGTAACCTTTTAAAATAAGTGTCTTGTATCCTTTAAGGACTGTGCAAACTGGTAGGTAAGGAAATAGCTGGACACAAATAACTAGTATAGAGCAGTATGTTTTAAGATTGGTAAAGTGTCACAGCCAGAGTTCTGCAAGACTTTGGACAGACAGACATCATTCCTGAAGGAAATTTTAATGGTATATGTACCATTCAGGCTAGAGAAGTAAAGTTTCAAAAGAGTAAGGTTTCAAAAGGTGGAAATGGAAGAAGCATATTCAAAGCAAAAGGCACAGCAGAAAGAGAGATGTACAATGAGGAAAGGGCTGGGTATGCTCAGTAACCAAAGGCACAGCGGCCAGGGCAAGGTAAGGTACTTGGTTAGCACAGGTCATCTGAACCCCTGTGGGAGTTATGGGAACATGAGGATGCAGCTGTTACCTGGTGAGTCCAGGCTAAGGACACTAGTTGTCCTGCAGTGTGTGGGACAGTCCTACAGAATGAAAAGTTTTCTACATTGTTCACAGTTTTGGAGAAAATCCATCATACACTCAGGAAGATAAGTTATAATAACCTGAGCCTAGAACCTAACTCCACTTAAATATAAAGAATTTTTGCTCTATGGTTTTAACCTATTGGATTTTCTAGGAATAAAACCAGAAATCAAGGGAAGAACCCACTTTGTATTGTTGGGAACAAAATTCTTTGATTCAGAATTCATTCAGAAGAATCTTTTGCAGCAGGAATGTCACTCTTGGTATTCAAGCCACCACCCACACCTGATCACTCTTCGTGTGTAGCTGTCACACTCCAGGTGGTCCTACACACACACACACGAGTAGCTGGCTAGTTCATTATGTTTCCCAGCATATTCTTCTCAACTGTTTAGACAATTTATATATGATTTTATTGTAAATTAAGTTTTCTTTATTTTTCTTTCCTACTGTAGCCATAACATTATATTGATATTGTTAAAAAAAATTGTGTGGATACATATAAGAAACCCATGGCTTTCCTACCAGAACAGAAAAAGGAGATTGTTGACTATCGGATACAAAAAGACACTGGCTCTAACCCATTTAAGACTAGGGTATGTGGCCAGGCATAGTGGTGCACGCCTTTAATCCCAGCACTCAGGAGGCTGAGGTAGGAGGAGCGTTGTGAGTTTGAGGGCGGCCTGGTCTACAACGCAAGCACAAGGCCAGCCTGAGCTACATAGTGCCACCCTGCCTCAAAAAACTAGGGCTGGGAGTTTGGCTCAGTGGCTTAAGCACCTGTCTGGCAGGTGTGATGCTGTGAGTTCGATCCCCGGTGCTGCAAAAAAAAAAAAAAAAAAAGACTAGGGTATGTGTAGGAAAGTGGCTAAACTTGCAAAGGTAAGATGGAGCTAAGGGACACAGAGAAGCCTGTGACTGGTGGGGAACATGGGTACAAGGCATCCCTGGGAAGTTCCCAATGTGAATGCCTCATGGTGGCAGAATCAGCAGTGGACTTTGAGAAGACTGAGTTGCAGTACTGTGTAAAGAGAACTTCAAGAGGAAACAGACTGGTAGCTGCAAAAATCATTAGTAATCCTGGCTTATCACTATGATTCTCTCTGTTGCAATAAGGAAGGGATGGATTTGACAGGGGCATAGTATTTCAAGACCAACAGGGTTTTGTGGCACTCGTTCTAGGGATAAGAGAGATGGGCAACTTGAAGATGTTTGGCGAGGGTGAAGGTGAAACTCATAAAATCAAGGTTGCTCACATGACAGTGCCTTAGGTGAAGAGAAAGAGAAGCTATGTCCACAACTTTTGGTCCTGTCCACTTGCAAGAGGAAGGTGGGGTCTGAAAGATTAAGAGAGGAGTGAGGCAGGCAGAAGGAATTAGAACAGGAATCACAGATGGAAACAGATAAAGTCACTCAGAGGGCTACACTCTGCAGCAAGAACCAGGATATGAGGTCTGCCCAAGGAACGTGTGAGCCAGTGCCAGCCACCTTGGGGACGGTACTCTCAGCCAAGGTGGGGAAATGGAAGCCAGACTGCAGGAGATGAGCAGTGAGTGGGCAAGGAGAAAGTGGAGGTTACAGGTCTGATTCTTTCTAGCCTGGTGGTTAGAAGGGAAATAAGGTATCATCTCAAAACAGCAATAAGGAAAAAGGATGTTTTAGAACGGTAAATGTGACCAAATATATAATAAATACTGCAGGGATTGCTTGGAACTTTCCCTGTCTATCAAGTGAATACACTGAACCAAGGTTGCCTTTGTTACAACTCTAAAATTCTATGATGAGTTTCTCAGGTGCACAAATTATATCAGTTACAAATAAAGCACTCCCAACAAAATTCCATTTTGTGGAAACAGAATTTCTCTATGAGATAAAGAGAGAGGACTTTCCACTCCTAGTAGACTCCTACTAAATAATACCCAAAGGGCTCACCCAGGCCACCTGTAAAGAGATGCGAGGCCACACCAGCTACCCTTCCAAATGGGCTCCTGCTAGACCACTGCCCAGTCAAATGTGTCTCAGCCCAGAGAGCTCAGCCTTGGACCATCCAGCTGGATTCCAACCCCAGCTCTGCAACTTACTGGTGAGAGGACTGTGTCACTTAACTTTCCCAGACTTGGTGCCCTTTACATTTACACTGACTTTACCCTGGCACGCACAGAGCTATCACAAATCCTATATAGTATCAGGGGTCATTGTTGATATTCTTAGCATCTCAACATTAAAGATACTGTACCAAGTAATTTTCCTAAGTTCCTACAGACACCAAAGATAAATTTCTAAGTTAAAAACCTGTGACCACATCAAGTAGACCAGGCTGCTTGTTTATAAAGCAGGGGAGTTTATACTACCTGGGATTAACTAATACTGATATTTCTATACAAGGAAAATGTGGTACTAAAATAGAGCACTTTGAGAATAGGACTCTAGGGACCAGTAATACTTACCTGTCACTAAATACTCCCAAAATATCATAGAATTAACTGAAAGACTAGTGTTTTGGAAGAATGAACTGGAAGTTGTCAGGTTTTCATTCTATGGCCCTTAGATGGTTTTGCTGAGCAATGTCTCTGAAAAATCATCACAGGTCATAATAGGAAGCTGGAGTTTTCCAAGTATCTATGACATGCTCACAGGAAATGTCTTAACCAGGGCTTACACAAATGTCACAGCATAAGTCACATTATTTGAGAAGCATGCTACTGTCCCCTGAGCCACGGGGTAAATTCTAAGGAACTTCAGTGGAAACAAAAGAGCATCACATTTAAATTCTAAAGCATCTCCCCAACTTATAAACATTTATCTCCCGAGGTGCAAAGGGTGGTAAATCTTATGTTCTCGAGGGTCCACGTCATTCCCTCTAGTTTCCTTGTTTTGAAAGCAGACCTATGTTCTAGACAAATGTTCCGGATACTTCAGAGGCTACACAATCCCACACTATGAGGCACTGTGATTCATGCCCAGCACAGGCTGTGTCCAGATAACTTAAAAAATAATCCTGAAGCTGACAAAGGCATGGGTAGGGTCTGTGGTGACCTGAATGACCACCTTTGGCATAACCAATGATGGGACAGGGGTGGAGGGTTTTCACGAGGGTGAAATGAGAAAAGTGAGTATACAGCCATACAGATTCTCAAGGAGGAAATCCCTGTTTCTGAAAGAAAGCAGGTATTGGATAATGCTGATCCACTGGCCTAAACTGGTTTTTCCAGCTCTGAAGAAAGCAAAGGCCGCAACAATCTGGTTTCAGGCAGCTCGTGCCACCCAAGGGCCACCGCACAGGTGGCTTTCGAATGCTGACATTTATCAAAATGAAATAAAGGATCTGTATTTTATTTTTCATTTTTCTCATGTCATCGTCCTCATCCACCAAAGAGGGGGGGCAAAACCTTGTTTCTATTTAGGGTACTTCTTGAGTTTAGCAATCACTTAACAGTCAACTCACTCATTTGAAAACTCGTTCCTACCTATGACCTAACAAATACCTTGCTGGGTCTCGCATGTTCCAGTAAGGGTACGGTCTGATACAGAGAGAACCTACCAATGACCAGTTGGGAGCCAAACACGTCTGACTTTGAACATAATCCACAGTGAGTTCAAATTGCTGTCTAGTTTTATGCCACAAATTAATAAAGTTAGAAAAATTTCCAGTAGTGTGTGTGTGTTCTGGGATACAGCAAAAATCTGGATGCAAATACCTCACTGTACAACCTCAAGACAGTAAGAACTAGCTTGGGAAGAATAACAAACTGAGATACCACTCCAGGGAAAAGTAAACTGAAAGAAAAAAAGGAACAAAAATAAGAAGAGGAAGAATTTTTCTACTTTTAAATAAGCGTATGCATTGTTGTATCAGTATCTTTACTTTAATACTGTACTGATACTGAGAAAAGTCCATCTGTCTTTATTTTTTGTTTTTCTAAAGCATTTTCTTTTTAAAATTTTATTAGTGCTTATTATACAGAATAGTGGGATTCACTTTGCATATTCATACATGCATGTAATAGACTTGGATTATTTTCACCCTCTGGTCCACCAATTTTAATTCAACTGATAAGACAAAAGCCCGAGGGAAAAAAGTAAAGATTAATGTTGCAAAGAACTAGAAAAAGAGATATCCCCCATTTTTAGACTAATATGAACACTTAAACAATCTATCTTACAGAATTACATTAATATTTTATGTCTCATTCAATTCACTCATTTTTAATATTCCTGAGGATGATAGAAATGCTTCCTTGTACAGATTCTGCCTCTGGTTTCTATATGGAAAGATTTTATTTCTACAGGAGAGTAATGGTCTGCATTTTGTTTCCATTGTAAAGTATCAGCATGAATTTTATTTCCTATGCTTACAGGACCAGAAAGAAAGAAGTGAGTCAGGAGCCACACCACTTAGTAAAGATTCTTCTCAGCAGCCACCGCTGATCAATACTGAGTGGAAAGAGAAACTGGCTGTGGTGTGCTCCCGTTTCAGGGCCAATGTGTGTGCCCTTTCCGCAAATGCAGATGGGTACATGTCGCCTCTAGTTCTGGCCAGGCGATCCTAGTTGGGTTGCACAAGCAACCCGTTTTCCTTCCTTACGCAGAGCGACGACTTCACACCGTGCTACACAGAAAGGATGGTAATTGGTGGTGCTTTCCAGACATCAAAATTAACTTGTAGCCAATGCCCATTTGCTTAAATTTCATTCAAGTTCCAATTATTTGCCCTGAAAGGGAAGTGTTTACTTTTGTACACATTTTGGTTTCAACCTCCAAAACCATTGCAAGAAATTAATCTTAACCACGGAACATCTGCTTTCAAACCCAAAACTAAGTCCATCATTTTAATGACATCCATTACAAATATACTATACTGTATTAAAAAAAAAAAAACTCTGTTTTCCATCGTGGCATACTGTCACCACATACATCATTAAAACCAGAGTCCCAGCCTTGATGAATTATTCAAAACCATGGTTCACAAATTAATGGACGCTCATCATTTCATGCTCAAAGTTACTTTTTAGTCAATATAAGAACTCATTTATTCATGCATGTGTTCTCACCTAAATCTCCAGGTACAGTGCTACATGGTTGTCCAGAAAAACCTATAAAGGCCAGCAATGTTGAGGAAAAGCAACTGCAAAACTGTCACACCCTATTAGCTTGAGGCCAAATGAATGACAAAACCACCATTCCCCTCCTACTCTTGCAGTGAGGATCCAGCATTTTCACAGGATTAGAAATAGAAACATTGGTTACTTTGCATTTTGACATTGGTAACTACAGGTCATTTCATTGATTCTAAATTCTTTCATGCACTTAAATCAAATTCCCAAGGTGCCAGAAATAGAACCATCTTTCCTGTCTTTTTTATAGTTACTCCTTCATGTTTTGTCTTCATTTGTTTTTCACTTTGATTATTTACTTGATGAGTGTCACATGAATGGCATGATAGCTCTGGTTTCTGCAGGAACATTCAAGGCTACACAAGTTACACTATCAATCCCTTTTTTTAAAAATTAGTATTACTAGTATGTTTAAATATTACTAATTCATTCAGCAAACTGTGTGAACGACAAAGAAAACATGCAAAATCCCCCACAAAACAAAAAGAGAAATGTAAGCCTAGTTCCATCCCAGTTGGGCTTCCTCCCACACATTTCCTGCCATTAAGAGCGTTGCAGTAGCTGGGTGTAGTGGTGAACCTGTGTAATGTCAGCACTCTGGTAGGCTGAGACAGGAGGATTGCAAATTTGAGACCAGCCTGGCCAATTTAGCAAGATCCTGGATCAAAAAAATAAAATGTAAAAAAGCTGGAGAGGTAGCCCTGGATTTAATCTCCCGCACCTTTAAAAGAGAAAAGTATTATACATAGTTCATGCTTAGAAAAGAGTACTCAGAGGAGTAACAAGGCACTGACAGTTGACCTAAGACTCATCTTACCAGTGTGTCTCTCCTTACTACACTCCTTTCGCACTTTCCTTCTCCATGATGCCAACATTGCCTTCACTGGCACATAAACTTTGGGCTCCTATCACTGCTCCTTGCTCCCCATGTCTTCCTCCTACTTGGTTTTTCCTGCTTCTCCCAGCAAATACCACTCCAGACTTCACTTACACCCAAACTCCAGACTTATGGTCTCAACAGTGCCACCTAATTGTCTAGTAATTACACTGCTGTCTCCTCTGAGCCACTTTTAATCCCTTAAAAGGAGAATTTGGTGTCTCATTTTCCCAATGGTACGCAGTCGCCATACTTTTCGGAGGATATGGTTTTTCTGATATTGAAAGTGGAAAAGCATAATGATATGAACATAAAACAGTATACAATCACCTATAAGCATATGAAGCCCTTGTGGAAAGAATCCCAAGCAAAAATAAATGAAAGACAGAGTCAGGGTTGGGAAGATGGTATGTGGGATTTTAACTCAAGAAATCTGGATGGAAATGGGATAGGATAACATTACATACAAAAAGGAAAAGGGAAATTAATCAGAAGAGGGGAGGGGAAGAGCTACGACATAGTTTAGGGTTTAGGTTACTATCAGGTTTTAGAAACCAAGAAGACAGAGAATGGAGCAACATCGCCCCGGGGACAGGTCTTTTCCGAGGGGCTGGAATAGGGACTTTGGGGTGTTGTGACAACAGTTCCACCATCTGAAACCAGAAGCATGAGCAATGCTGCAGCTCTGAAATTTGAAGGTTTTAGGTGTTTCTCCAGTATTCCTACATCACTCTTTAAGCCAATTTTTCTCTCCAACCATTTGAGTGTTACTTAAAATTAGATCTATAATTAAATGGAAGCTTTGTTAACAATCTGTTTCTCATATATTTCCGACGGGAATTTTTTATACTAGAGAGGGCAAAAAACCAACAAGTTATTTTTTGCTGACTTCATGTACTGACTTGACAAAAAGAGTCAGAAAGGAAGGAGGTCACCTTGTACTTTCCAGGTAACACATTTTGGGCATTGAATGGATGCATGCTTTAAGTTTCCATAGTTGGTTCCTTAGCAACCCAACAATTCTTTCCAATTTTTCAATTATAAAAGTGAAATATGCACTGTAGGTGGTTTCATTAAGAATTGAAGATGGCAATAATACTCGGAATTATCTACAAGTTAGATCTGTTCTCATTTTTAAATTCATATCCTACAACACGGCTTCTTTCTATGCCTGTCTTCTTCCCAGGAAATACACTTTGGAACCATTTGTCCCACCACCACAGAGCTTTTAATCCCTGCGATTCACAGGGTCTCTAATCCTTCCCCTCAGTCACAGACTGCCCCCGCCCAGCTAAGTTTCCATTGTCCTGCTCATTTCTCCCACATGGTTCTGTGGGATGGACACCCTACTTTATGGATGTTGCTTCTTTTCTTCTACTTCAATTAGCTTCCTTGACATTAAAAATCAAACACTAATGGCTGTTTTCATCTGCAAATGTTTTGAATAAAAAATAACATTAATTCAAATTACACTTCTAGGTAGACTTCATAGTTTAAAACAAAGCATTTGCTAGGCAGGTGATGCTTTTTTTTCAGATATTCTTATGAACCAATAATGTTACAGTTTCGTGTTTGTTTGTTTGTTTTGTTCTGTATAGTACCAGGTATTGAACCCAAGGCTCATACACTGAACTACCTCCCCAGTCTTTTTTATTTCTTATTTTGAGACAAGATTTCCCCAAGTTGCTAAGTAGCCCAAGTTGGGTTCACACTTGTGATCCTCCTGCCTCAACATCCTCAGAGGCCTAAGCTGGTAGGCATGTGCTTAGCTAGTTTTCATGATTTTCTGAGTCTTGAGTCTGCACTGTACCATCTGTTTCTAGGACTCTAGAAGTAGGAAAGGGTATTGTCTGACCTTGGGTCTTCCTCCTACCTGCCTGTGGCCTACAGAGATGGGAAAGAGAGGAAAAGAACTTCTCTGCTTACTGTTCCGGCAACCCCCCTCCTGCAGCCTCTTCCTGACCCCAGTAATCAACCAGCTTCTACACAGCAGCAGCAATCTTCTTCCTGCACACGCTTTCTCTATTAATTCCCCTGTTGCCTTATCCTCAATCAGAACACAAGAGAACAAACACCACTGACACCTAACTCCCAAAACTGATTTAAATTGGTTTTTCTTCACCAGCACCTCACTTTTGCAAAATAAATACAAATAAACAGATCCACATACAAAGACTGGTTAATTTCCAGTTAGAGTGATCTGAAATCATCTTGGCTCCTGGGAACTCAGTAATACTTTTGACATTTGTCTTTCAATTCTCAGCTGTAGATCTCAATTCTCAACTTTGATTCGAGTCATAACTATTTTTGAGTATGAAGTGGGCCACAGACATGTTTGGCCCCAACAAGTCCCTCCGAATCTCAAGCCCCCTTTCTCACTTGTGCAATGATGTTGTCTCTGCCTGCTTCATGGGGTTGTTGTAAAATAATGATGTTAATGCAGACTTTGAAAACCACACAAATGCAGAACACAAGGTTTGCCCAAAGGCCAGCCATAGGGCAAGTCACAGCATCCTGGCACAGAACACACAAGGGCCACACCAGACAGTGACACCAAGAGATGGAAACCTTCAAGAGAGGAAACATATGAGACCATCTGAGTATGACTGCAGTGCCCAGCGTAGCATGTTCTTATTTATGGAACACGCTAAACATCTGGAAAGCACCCATAAAACAACAAAGACAAAAGAAAAAAGAGGCAGAAAGGAAACCAGGCAGAGATGGGATGGCTTGTGTAAGCTACATTCTGTGGTACACAAGCAGACTGGGAAATGAATAATCCAATGGGCAATAATATTTTTAGAGAAATGAAAATAGACTTTTTTAACCAACTGTCGTAAACTAATTTCCATAATTACCAGACAGAAGATTTACCACTCTAAAATGAAAAATCAGAGTATAGCTCATTCTAATAGTTAAAAAATAAACTCAGTTTAGGAGACGAAAATTTTATAGAATAAAAAGTATGTGTGGAAAGACACATACACACAAATTTGCACTTATAAAAAAATGAAAAAGAATTACATTAAAATATTAAGTGAGGTGATATTTGATGTTACATTTCAGGTTACTTTTACTTTCTTCTTTATGCTTTATCTTACTTTGCTTGTTGCTGAGACGAAATATGCAACATCCAAAATTAAGGGGTGAAAGGTTTATTTAGCTCAGAGTGTGTGGAGATTTGAATCCATAATCAGCTGACTCCAAGGCAGAGAGTGGCATGGCAGAGGGGAAATAATTCATGGTGGCAGAAGACAGCAAAAGCAATGAGCAAGAACAAAAGCAGGAAACAAGCCTCTTTCTGCCTTTTCATCCAGACTGCTGGGATTAGGATAGTGCCAATTCAATCAGTGGAGGACTCCAGCAATCACTCTGCCTTAATCCCAGCACCCTTAATCCCAGTATTGCACTATAAATCAATCAAAAACTCTAGATTCAGCTATCTCTGAAAAAGTCCCATCTAAAAATGCATAAGGCTTTGGTGGGGGGGACATCTAGACACAAACCATAATACGCTTCATGAACTTTCTGAAATTTTTACAGAAACTGTTGTAGGTAGTAATTCAATTTAAATAAGTGTTATTTAAAATGTCACTAGAAACAACATTGGAAACAGCAAACATCATAAATATGCCTTTCTTACTACTCCCACAATCTTGTATCTCACCGAAACAGAACTCTTTCTCCTTTTAATCTAAATTATCAAAAATAAAAGTACTACTGCTTCTCTACAATGGCAGAGTATTTATCTATGATGACATTAAAAACTAACCAGAAAAAACAAATCCCACAGATTAGGTGACAAGTATTCATTTCTTGAGACTAACAATTTCCCTAAGAAAAGGTGGCACAGTAAACATAAAAAGAGCCCAGGAGGTCACAAAGGCACATTGCCGATTGTCACCTGAGACTCTACCCTGCTCCTTCCCCTCCTACCCTTGACCTTCATGCTTCACCCAGAGCCAAGGACACACAAAAGAACCTCAAGTGACATCTGAGTGGCTAAATTAGTTTAGACCTGTCTTAACCTCTGATACATTCGAAGTCCTGTAAAATCTCCCCCAGGAATATTCTAGTTGTGGAAATAGTGCTGACCTGAAGTCAGAAACGCAGAGCTGATTTTCTCACCGTGAAGGCCTGGGGTCAGCCAGTATGACTTCATGAGCCTCAATTCCCTTATTTCTAAGAGAGAAGTTACTGGATCTAGAGCACCAACCATAGACCCTTGTGAACTAATGGACACTAGTTTTCACCCTCTGTAATACCCCACTGAAAACACACTTGAAACTGGATGAATGTTTTAGTCAGTGTTGGAACCCATTCTTCAAATGTACTCAGGAACTTCCCCTCACCAAGCTCTTTTTTAAAATTGGTGCAGTGGCTGGAACCCAGAGCTCCCGGAAAGCTGGGCAGTGCTCTATCACCAAGCCGCACTGAGGCCCCCCTTGGTGTCAGGCAGAGAAGTGGCCCCTGCTCTGCACAGGAAGTAGATCTGGTGACTGACAGAGTCAAAGAGACAGTCTCAAAGGCACACAAAGAAGGGACCCAACACCTGGGGACAGGGGACTGAAAACTCTATGAGATGACGGACAGTCACATGCTTGGCATAAACTTTTGTAAGTTATCAGACATAAAAATCTAGGAAACATGCTCATTTTTTGCCATAAACTAAATTCTGTAAGTCCACATTTCCTCAAAATAATGCCGCACACTGTTCTGGCCTCTTTGCCCATGTAGCTGGTGGCCCTTGCAAGTCAAGACTCTCCAAGTCATTTCATCTGTTCCTAACATTTAAAGGTACTGTGGCCATCAGGCAAGGTGTAAGTGTTTGCCCAATTCATATAGAAGTAAAGGACCTAAACATGTTCTTAAAGCTGATTTTCTTTCCTAAAGTCAAATTACTTTAACTACCAAGGTCACCAAGAACAAGAGGCTACAAATACAAGCATTAGAATATTGCTAGCATGTAATTATTATCAATGAAAAATAAAACGTTTTTGAAAAAAAGAATTTCACTGAATTGCTCCAAGTACTTTGTAGATCATGTAGAGAGGTCTTTGGATTTAAGATCCCACTATAGAAATAACAACAATCTTAAGCAGTTGTTTTAAATAAAATACAAACCAAAAGTCTACCAATAGTCTAGCTAAAATGTGGAAGAAACCATGTGTCTGTGTTGTCTGGATGTGAAAACTATAAGTATCAATCCCAAGAACGGACCAGGAACAGAACACAGCTATGGTTCAGTTTCAAGAGCTCTTTGCAGGGCCAGGGATATAGCTCAATGGCACAAGTGCCTGCCTGGCAAGAACATGATCCTGAGTTCAGTTCCTGGTATGCAGTAGGAAAGAAGAAAAAAAGATTTTTTAAATTGCAATTTATTCCAATTTAGAAAGGAATAGAAGAAGACATTCATAAATTAGCTAGAAGTACCACCTATTTATTTCTTCAAAATAAGGATTTCTCTGCTCCTCATCAAAGTTTTTATTTACAGCTCTGACTCACCCTGCTGGGTCCTTAGCATACAAGCACCCAGCAAAAGTGGTCATAACCAGGGGCATCTATCTAGATCTTCAAATTTCCTTCCTCTGGTCAGTTTGTGCCACAAATCTCATGCTACAAAAACTTACATTTCATCTTTCAGTGTCAGATTTTTTTTACAGTTCAGTTGCAAATTTTTATTTACTTGTATTTCAAGTTCTATGAAGAGAAGGAAAAAGCAGTGACTCCTCAGCCCATCAGGGGTTCTCTAGTGGTGTGAGTGACAATGGGAGGTCCACCTTCTGCAAAAATAGATGATGGGGGTTCACCAAAAGTAGACGCTTTGGGGGAGGGGTTGGGTGTTCATCTTGCAAAGTCCCCTTCCATTAGCTCACTTCCATTCAAAGACTAGGAGGTGACAAGTTACAACCAGTTTCTCTTTCCTTCGGGTCCTAGATAGCCCTGGGGAAAGTGAAGAGATGAGGCATCCTCCCTCAAAAAGTGGACATGATAAACTTCCTGTGTTACTTAGCCAACTCTGCTTGGCTCTACCCAAGCACTGCTATGCCAGGACTCAAAATATACAGAACCAACATGTAATGTAGAGAAAAGAAAAGAAATGCGCTCTATAAAAATGACACAAGCATGCATCCTGCATTTTGGACCATCTATGCTTTCCTAAGAATCCAAAATTCTCTTGGCCCCAGAAACTCTCCTTGCTAAGTCTGATCTGTGCCACCAACACCAAGAGTTCTGTAAACACCCACGGAGAGCCCACGCAGGGATCCCCCTGAGACATGATCATAGCACAGAGTCTGGCCTGAGACCCTGTCTGAATCACTACCTTCCATTTCCTTTGAATCTTGGGACTGTCACAAAGGCCTTTGTCCTTGATTGCACTTTAGAAGCAATCAAGAACATGGATCCAACCCTCTATTGCACCCTAGCAGCTCTCACTGTCAGCCTATCAGGGCTGCTCTTAAGAGAAAGGAGAGAAGTGCAGAAATTTTGTAGTTAGAGGGCCTGAGGGAAGAACAGATTACCAGTGTTTGTGGGTCTTCCCATGCTTCAGATAAACCAAGACATAAGCAGTTTCAAGGATTATTCCATAACTGCGCACTTCAAAGAGATTGCAGAAATCATGCAACACCTCCCGCTCCACTGTCCCACCAGAGTAGTGGAGACACTTTGCCTACCACAGTGGTGGAACCGCAGTTCCTTTGCATAAAGATTGACAACATGAACAACCAAGCTTCTCTTCAACTGGTTTTCCTTCCAATTTACCACATCTTTGGTCTCAAGAGCAGGATGGGTGGGGCATGAATGTCCTTTAAATTGCCTCAGGCGGTTGTAGTTTTTAGGAATTCTTGGGCTGGGTTTATAGCTCAGCCTCACAGGTCCTGCCTAGCAAGCTCCTGAGTTTGATTCGTGGTACCAAAAAAAAAAAAAAAAAAAAGAATTCTTAGAAGGGGATTTGGAAATAAATAATCTGTGAGGGGTGGGAGAGACTCAACTGTACAAATCACAAAAAGGACTAAATAAAGACCCAATGTGCCAAGGCCACTAAGAAAATGTCACCACCAAGAAAGAAAGGAGGGCAACAAGAGGAAGTGGGTTGTGACTTCTGACCCAGCCAGAGGCTGCGGGTAGCTCTCCAATGGTGACGCCACTTTGGAAAGGTAAAGCTGCGTGGCTCAAGGGTCTAAATGTGCTTAATGATCCACATTGCCCAAGTTATTCTGGGAGGAAAGAAAAACATGTTTTCTGAGTACTTTTCCTTTCCCTGGCTTTGCACCACACCCACCAAACCTTCTTCCCAGTTGTGTCACCTGTTGCTGTAAAGCCTTTTTCTTTGGTCTCTTTGATTATTTTCTTCCTTTTAGATAAAACTGCATCCACTTAGTTAGAAACCAGGAATTCGTCTGAGAACTGTGTGCGCATGCACTTGGTTTTTCAGAGAGCCATCCTAAGTAGGGAAAGAAACCACCTGAGGAGATACTAATTTAGTATTTAAAAAGTACCTCTGAAAGGTATTTAATGTGCACAAGAGTGGATTAAGGAATAGACTTAAAAAATAAAAGCTGTGGTGCTGGGCTTCTCTGAGAAAGGTTAATCCAGCAAGCAAGACTGCTTCCCATAATCCTAGCTTTTGCATGCATGAAAGTTTTTGTTTTCAGAAATAAATCCTGCTTGTTTCCTCTCTCCTTCCTCCTGGGTGATGAGGAGGAGTTCCTTGAGGGTAATTTTTGAGTCACATCTCTCAGGCTCCAGGCTGCACAAATGTCACCTCAAAATGTTTTTAATTTTTCCCAAAGAATCTGCTTCCTAAAGTCCTACCTTTTTTAATCTGGCATATGCAAGTCAAATAAACCTGGATTTTTCTGATAATGAAACCATCTCCATCTTCACTCCTAAATTCTTCATAATTTATCTATTCTGCTTACCAACAACAACTTTCCATTGTACAGCAAATCTGTTCGTCTTTTTGGTGGTATTTTTCCCAATTAAAGATTGTAATGGCCACTGAAGCAAGACAAATTACCCTCATCATTTATGTCTCAAACCTCTGTGATTCTGAGCTTCAGAATCATAATGGGAAACAGAAATCATGCTTTTCATTTTCAAAGGAGAAAGGTAGCTCTTTGCTATGCTTGAGATGAGCACGCAGAAAATTGCTAAGATGGAAGGGATTTGAAAGGCCCGCCTTTATTCAAGCCCTCAGCCTTCAGAAACCCATTTTTACTTTCCTATTGTCAAGAAGTTCTTCTTTAAATCTAACCTAAAACCATTGTGCTTCTTCTTTTTCTGATTTCACCAGAAACAAAACAGCTGGCCACCATACATAGCTTAATAACTCTCATAATTTCAAAGTCTGTTATTAAGTCACCTTTCAGCCTCCCCTTCTTGAAGCCAAATAATCTCAAGCCTTTCAACTTATCCTCATAGGTTCAATTTTACAATCCTTTAATCATCATCAATGCTCTTTGCTAAACATTCTGAAGGATTCCACGTTGCTCTTATGTTTGGAAACCCAGCTCACCTTTAGAATTGCTTCTCATTGTCCATAAAAGCCCAAGATTTCAGTGCATTACACACAAATCCTAAGAAAATCCACTTGAATAGGTAACTTACTGCTTCGGTTGGGTTATTTTTAGGACAAGTCCACTCCTATGGCTCCATCTCTAAGAAAAACATTCCTCAGGGCCCAAGATTTGTACTGAGGCCAGCTATAATGAGCTGCCCCGTACGTGCTCCTGTCCATACTCTTCACTGACCTCTTCAAGGTCCTCTTTAATCTGCCTGGCTATTAGTTTGAATCTTGGGATCCTCTATTATAAAATTATCACCCAGTTAAATTGACCAGATCCATTTCTTTAAACTGAGTTGTTAACCGAAAATGGCCTCAAATGTGGCATCCTTTGCAGATAACATCTGTGAACATCCTGTCCTCAAAGCCTTACCTCCAAGAAGAATCACAAGCACCTGTGAGAATAACAGGAGGTTTGAGGGCAGTGGGGATGGAATGGGAGCATCCTTAGCTATTCCCCAAAAGACATGAGTCACACCAGCCTTGAGTAGGATTATCAAACAGGCAACTTTGGAGGTGTGATCCTGGTCTACTATTTTTGCAAGTGTTTAGGCATTGCTATCTGCTGAAATTGGATGTTAGAGTCTGACACTGATTAGATCAGGCCTTTGCATACCGTGTGCAATTTTGCCTTGTTGTCTCCTTTTGACCTGGCTGGCCGGCTTGCTTCTTCTCACCCTGAGGTCTGCGCCCAATGTTATCCCCTCATAGAGGCCTTCCCTGGACCACTCTAGAACAGATTCCTTTCTGTCCCCTGCAGCCCCATTATTCTTTATCATGACACCAGTCCCTTAAACAGCACTTATCACGATTTGCAATTAGATGCATTTGTAGATAAACGTCTGTTTAATTCTCTCTTGTCTGTCTTCCCTGCAGAATGCAGGCTCTTCAAAGGCACAGACTTCTGTCTTGCTTTGTATACCTGGCACCTGGCAAACAGGAAGCTCATGGTCCAAAACAATTTTTTGAATGAATTAACATTCCCACTGCTGGTAATAGTCACACATTGAAATGCATCTCTCTGGGTCACAAAAAAAAGCTCTGACAGCTATGATAAAGGCCTGATGTCTTAGTGGTGGGACGGGGTAGGGAGGAAGGCTTTCTCTCTAACCCATGAAATCTCACATCCCAGGGAGGACCCAATCTTCCCACCACAGAGCCTGCCATTATTGAGAAAATGCATCGCCAGGCCTTCATCATCCTCTTCTCCGGGCAGCTATCCTCTCCTTTCAGCTGCTACGCTGTCATGGCGTCCGCAGCATGCCGTTGTCTTTCTGATGCTATTTCCTCACCCACACAAAAGGCCTAGCACTACCACAGGAAAACGTGCAGGAGGATACATGGCATAGCCTGAGTAATCTTGGGAGGTGCAATTACAGACCATCTATTCTCTTCTTTTGATTTTTATTTTCTGATTTTTTTTTTTTTTGGTCACCTAGGTAACTTGTCTACATCTTCTCTATGTGTAATTTTTTTAAAGTTAACTTTTTTTCCCCAAGAACTAGCTTTATTGCATTGTTATTCAAAGTGAGATTCTATTGAGGGTTAACTTCCATAATTTGTGAGTTTCATCTCACAAAATTCAGTGTTTCCAGCTGTTGGCTAAACTTTCATCTTAATGAATTCAATGCTCACTCAACAAACATATATATCTACGAATTCATGCCTGCTGTGTGCCCGACCTTATATCTTGGACTTATTTACCATTGAGTAAGGCTACTGCATCACTACCAGTAGGCATACTTCTCATGGAACACTACCTCTTAACACCAACTGGAAGAAACTTCAGCACCAGAAGCCTCCACAGCTTTAAAGATGAAGGCATTGGGGAGCTTTAGCAGTGAATAATGGAACCGGAAGACACTTGGGGTCCTTGCCTATCTCTATAATGTCTCTGCCAACCTATGGAGTGACACAGGGCAAATGAGTTTTGAGGCAGGTGTGCCTCAGTTTACCTACCTGTTAAGTGTATGATGCCTGTTTGGAACTCCTTGGCAGAAAGGCAATATACAATTACCATTTGGTATTGAAGTTGCCCTTTTGAGTGCTAAGTCCTTTATAATCATTCCTTAGCAGTTACTCTCAGCTACTCTGTGAAGCTGTCTTCATGTCTATTTCCATTTAAATGATGGGGAAACCCAATTGGAGAAGAGTTGAATGATTAGTTTAAGGTCATTATGATGGCACTGAGGTCTCATAAAAGACTTTCCAAGTCTTCCACCAGCCTCAACCATGAGCAAATCCACACTTTAAATACAAACCACCTGGAAAGATGAATGCCCGCCATACTACTCTGCCATAGCCCTCGTGGTACAACATACTGTCACTTGTCCTCGCAGGATGGAGTGAATGGTGAGAAGGTGAAAGAGAAACCAAAGCTCTAGAATTAGTAACTCAGACTTCACACTCACCCTGCTGTTTAGTGTATGCATCTACTCGCTTCCTGTAGAACCACCTGTATTCAGTACCTTTATAATTTCCTTGCAGGGTCTGTGTTTTTCTACCAATAATTCCCAAGGTCAACCCAAAGAAGACAAAGAGAATAGTTTAAATCATCCTGAATCCCCCAACACAGCAAAAATACACACAGGCATTTTCACCCAGGTTTCCACTCATGAAAATTCACTCTAGGAAGGAAAAGGATGAGAAGAAGAAGAAATACACGGCACAGAGAGTGCATTTTCAGTCTGAGGGCTGATGGAAATGCTGAGAAGACCAGCAAACTCCTATGTCAGCTGACCACCTCTCCACCTGCTACTTCCTCTCAACTTCAGTGAGAGGCGCCCCATGTGCCAGACTCAGTCACACATTTGATCAGGGACAGTTCTACCCTAGATTTTGGTATTTGGGCTCTTAAAATATGTCCCTCTGTTCCACACACTTATTTTCTTACCTCTGTTTCCTTTGATTCATTTACCATATAAAACAGGAAGCATCTTTGGTTCTGAGTCCTGCACTCTCACTAAAATGACAGAAAATGTGTGTGTACCAACATCTAAGGATTGCTGCTCGGGTCAATTGCTGAGATAACTCCAAGGGTCAGATATAACGCTGGAGTTCTGCAGTAAAAATTTGAATAGAAGGTTCTGAAACAACTGAGGGCCTGCCCAAGGCAAGGCTGTGAAGTGGAGTAACTAACTTCTCCCTTCCTTTCTCCTCCCGTGTTCGCCCCGCTCACTGGCCTGGACTCTGCGAGCTCCCCATGGGTATAGGCACTAACGTCCACTTTCCTTCCTCCTCATCTTCCATGAATATCTGTCTATCCAGTGTTCCATTCCCTTAAGTGGTATTCCAATATCAAAGACTTAAAAAGTCCTTGCATGGCGGAATGGCTAGCAGTGCAGTGTTCAGATTCCAACAGCCAATGCCCACCAATGCTAATATTTGCAGGAGCAGAGGCTGAGCATTCACCGTGAGCAGGGTCTCACTGAAGCAACTACCCAAGAATCTATATCAAGAAAAGGAAACTGAGCCCAGAAGAAACAAGCAAGGTAAGAGAAGGAATGGTCAGCCAATAAATCTGTAAATATAATAAGTAAATGTAAAATAAGCAACAACAGTTTAAAGCTTCTGATAATGACTAATCACAAAATATACAAAGAAGGCAAATTAAGGGGCCAGGGTTTTAGTTCAGTTGCATAAGCACCTGCCTGGCAAGTACAAGGTCATGAGTTTGATCCCTGGTACTCAAAAAAAAAAATTAAAAAATTAAAACATTATGCCTTTAATCCCAGCACTCGGGAGGCAGAGGTAGAAGGAGCATTGTGAGTTCAAGGCCGGCTTAGGCTACAACGTGAATGTAAGGCCAGCCTGAGCTACATAGTGCGACCCTATCTCAAAAAACTAGGGCCATCTGTTTGGCTCAGTGACTTAAGCACCTGCCTGGCAGGTGCGAGGTTGTGAGTTGGATCCCCGGTGCCACAAAAAAAAAAAAAAAAAAATTAAAACATCAGATGTCAGGAGAGAGCGACTGCAGTTTAAAGTAACATTCTCATAGAGGCAGACATGACTAATGCCATATGATAAATATCCATGTTAAAATGGCAAAGAAATTAAGCAATGATTTTGAAATTGGTAGGAGAGGAATGCTACCATGAATCTAGAATAAAACTTGATAAGGAATAGTCTACAAAAGGGGAAATATAGAAACCCCAAGCTCACCTTCAAACTATAAAACCCTGCATTCTTAATAGTACACCAGACTTCAAAAGCACTGGAACCACACTGCCACATACAGCTGACCCGAAACAAAACTGATGTTTGAAGCTGGCGACCACTACCAGCACCGGTAGCAAACCCCTGGCATATTGTGACTCCACGTTCACTTTCTAGAACCCAGGTCTTCATTGATCTCTCTACTCTCTTTTTAGCTCCTAAAACCTGCTCCCACCAAAGGATTCTGCATCACCTATTTTCACCTTAGTATGAATGTAAGTCTGAGTCACATTTGCTAGAGGCACTTGGTTTAAGCCTTCATCCTCAATTTTAGAGGAGTGCTTTGGTCTATTAGCAAACAGATTCTATACACCATGCACAATACTAAGGAAACTGTCAGAAGCAGAGAGCCCTTCCTGTGCTACCTAAGTACCATATCACAAGCATAGTTTCTTTTTCCTTAAGTGGTACATATGATCCTGAGTTAGCATTTTAGACCTAAATATTTTTAAGCCCTCTTAATTTCTGAAAGTTACTTGAAAAACAAGAAAAACTATTTTCCATACTTGCCTAAATTAAAACTACTACCTTTATGTGAAGAGCCAAAAACATGCTTTATTTGGCACAATAAATTATTTTATCTTGTAAAACATGATCAATTATTTTATCTCATAAAAACCCTAGGTAGGGAAAATGAAAAACAGTATCATGAATTTTTTTTCCTGTTACCTTTAAGTATAAATTATTGCCCTACTATCCAGTTCTTCTTGGTGGAAAAAAAACACTATAGAGCACAAATAAAATAGAAGTAAAAAGAATATTTCAATGATCTATCACGAATGATCTCTCTTAGGAAGGAAAAGTCACTTTGATAAACAAAAACAGAGAGAGAAAAAAGCCTCCTTCTCAAAATCTCTATCAAGTCCCTAACACTGCTTTAAGAACGAATAATTTCTGACCTGCACCAAGACATAAACTACTGGCACATGTGGATCAGGCACGTGTGTGTTTTGAGAACACATATCACTTGAAAATCTGCCATGCTATATTTAGTTAGAAGTAAATACACCCACTGCAGCACACGCATGTGGAGAATGTGCTCTCACCGTGGAAGCCTGGGTGCCTTGTTAACACAAGCCCCATCCGATGAGAAAGCACATTCGGAACTGGGAGCCAGGGGAGGGTGCAGAGGAGGGACACAAGCATGTTTTAACGGCTGTGATAATTTGCCATGAAAGGACGTTAAGGCCATAGCTCCCTGCTGCAGCATGCCATGCGCTGCTGAATTAAATTACTGCCATGCCGGCTGCTCGCAGAGGAATGTGTAAACAGGCCATATATTCTTGCATCAGTTCCACAGAATGTTGCACAACACAGAATGCCTCTCCATGTGTCATTTCCTTCTTGGCTGTGTTCCCAGCTCCTGACAGTCAGTCAAAAAAGAAAAAAAGAAAAAAAAAAAGGAGGAGGGGGGAGGCTGAAACAGATTTAAAAGTACTCATCTCAGGAACATGTTCCTCAGCCAGCAGACAGAACCTCCATCAGGGCTTCTGACTGCCCCTTCTCCATCATCCCAGAAAAAAGGAAAAAGGGAAATCATGGGTGTTTTTAGCTGCTACTCTGAAGTCAAAGACTTTTAAACAATGTGTTATATGCTAGTGACCAAATGATTGATATCTATGACCATCAAACCGCTGCTTGTGTCTGTTATCCTATAAGCGTCAAAGCATGGCATGTGCCCAAACTTCTACTCCCTGGGCACTTCAGAGTCAGGGAAGAATTCAGGGGAAATATGCAAGTCAAGAAGTATAGGGCTTCACTGCTAATGCTTTACATGAAGTACTAAAAACTCAGGCCTGGGGCATTGGGAGCATGGCACAAGGCCCAGCGAGGTTTTCTGAAGTTCTCTTTATAGACAGCAGGAATGTGAATGCAAGAATTGTATCGAGAGATATCAAATAACCTTTGAAAATTCTGTTGTCCCTCCACACAACACATCTTATGGGTCCCCATGTTCTTGTATGTGTGGGCAACCTCTCCTTAAGCATTCGCTACTGGTAAACAAGCAGAGATCAACCAGTCAGCACAAGAGCCTGTTCCTTTACCCAGCCAGGGTGAAAAGGCATGGAGCTGAGCTGCCCTGACATCATCAGGAACAAGGAAGAGAAAATGCCAAGCCCTCCTTCTCTCCACTGGTCACAGGCCTGGAGAAGACTCAGAACTACATGGAACAGCAGGAGAGATAAAGAAGACGCTGCTATGGCCAGGCCACCTGTGCTGTTGAGTCTGCTACCTTTCATTTGTTAAGGTAAAACTCCTACAAGTGGACAGGCCTTAAGAATATGGAAAGAGGGCTGGGGATTTAGCTCAGCAGTGTAAGCGCCTGCCTGGCATGCACAAAGTCGTGAGTTCGATCCCTGGTACCACAAAAAAAAAAAAGAAAAAGAAAAAGAATATAGAAAGAAGTCAGGCATGGTGGTA
Organism: Dasyprocta punctata; assembly: GCA_004363535.1. Lineage (NCBI taxonomy): Eukaryota > Metazoa > Chordata > Mammalia > Rodentia > Dasyproctidae > Dasyprocta > Dasyprocta punctata. The sequence goes on along the minus strand of RJWM01001848.1, from coordinate 27,517 downwards.
TAGGCCTGTAATTCCAGCACTCACGAGGCTAAGGCAGGAGGATCAGGGTTGCTGTAAATTCAAGGCCTTCCTGGATTACGTAGTGAGTTCAAGGTCAGCCTGAACTACATAGTAAGACCCTGTCTCAAAAAAAAAAAAAAAAAAAAAAAAAAAAAAAAAAAAAAAAAAAAAAAAAAAAAAAAAAAAAAAAAAAAAAAAAAAAAAAAAAACTCAAGAAAACAGATGGGTGTGGTGATGTATACCTGTAATCCCAGCACTCGGGAGGGAGCTGAAGCAGGAGGATCACCATGAGTTCAAGGTCAGCCTAAACATTATGAGACCTTGTCTTAAAAAATAAAAACAAACCAAAAGAAAGAATACTGAAAAACAAAAGTTGTGGAGAGTTATACATTTGATGATGAATTGATGAAAACAAGCAGACAGGAGACGAAAACAGTTTAAATGTGGGACACAAGCCTTGTTGGGGTGAACGCAGGCCTAGAATCCCAAATGGCCCCTGTGTTCCCCGAGAGCCCCTCGCTCACCTCACCTCTAGCCCTTTACCAGATCCTGGGGAGCTGGGGAGGCAGAGCTTCTGCATCTCCCCCAGTTCTGGATGGGGACAGGCCACAGGCCGGGGGAGGGGTGACAGTGCCCCCTCAGGAAGCACAGCTGACAGCTTTGGTCTCTCTTTGAGAGTAGCTATGGTCCGCGTCCTTGAGGTGCAACACACGAAAATTCTTAGAAACCGACTCTCGTGTATTCTGTATAGGAAGGTCTGCAGGTGTCCTGGCCAAGCATTCTCAAAACTGGATGATATAATACCTAGCTGAGTACATGCCTATAATCACAGCACTCAGAGAGGCTGAGGCAGGAATAACCCAAGTGGGAACCTGGCCCATGAAACTTGATAACTCAGTGAGACCCTGTCTCAAAAAATAAAAGGGAGCAGGGCATAGTGGAGCACGCCTTTAATCCCAGCACTTGGGAGGCTGAGGTAGGCCCTAGAGCACTGTGAGTTCGAGGCCCACTTGGGCTACAACGTGAGCTCAAGGCTGGCCTGAACTATATAGCGCGACCTTGTCTCAAAAATCTAGGGCTGAGAGTTTGGCTCAATGGCTTAAGCATCTACCTGATAGGCATGAGGTTATGAGTTTGATCCCTGGTGCCACAAAAAAAAAAAAAAAAAGATGGGGATGTAGCTCAGTTCAGAGGCCTTGGGTTCATATCAATACCGCCAAAAGAATAAAAGGGGGGTAAAGATATAAAACCTTTGAGCTTGTCCATTTGAGGATTCATTATGATATTTCTGCTACAGATTTCTCATGTTGTACACAAGGGTCACACCTCTTTTTGTTCAAACACTTAATGTTCTTCTTACATACTAGTGTTGACCTGCCTCAGCTTCATGTTGATCTGCTAATACCAAGACAATGCCCACCCTTAATTCATCTGATATTTGCAGCTTTGTTTAATTCAGAATGAAGCTATCATAACTGAAACTTGCACCCACTTTGCAGAACTTTAAATGTTCCTGATTTAAAAGGTCAAAAGGACTTTCAGAAGTTGGTACCTCGAAAAATGTATTTCTTCTGTGGCCATGATGATGCTTGCCAGCTAAGCCCTTGTGGAAGTGATGATTCGAGTGGTCTCTGAAACCACGCCCCCACCACTCACACCTCAGCGGGGTCACTTCCTCTGAATCCAGGCTTCTGCTATATCTTGCTTTAACCAACTCTGTGCCAGCTCTGAGTCAAGGCCTTCAAAGCCCAACAGTTGCCATTTCTGTACCTTAAGAGGCCTGAGATGCCATGTAGGAAGCCAAGCTGCTCTGGAGAGTCCCAGAGAGCCTATATGGAGAGACCTCATGGAGAGGAAGAGGCTCTGGGACTCACAAAGGGACCTGGGGGGCAGCTGCCCCTCTCTCCATTCTCCAAACTACCCTGCCAAGCAGTGGACAACCAACCACATCAGACCATAGTCACACAAGAGTCCCCAAGCATGACCAGCAGCAAAACCATCCAAGAAAACCCCATAGAACTATAAGGAATAAAAACCCGGTTACTGTTTTAAATCATTCTGTTTTGCAGTGTTTACTACTTAGCAATAGATAACTGAGCATGTAGCAATAGAACGAGGGGGATTCTGACTCTGTAAAGTGATTTACTTTTCCCATCCTGCACAGAGTTAACAATCCATCAGTCCTCCAACTCAGAACCATACTACAGAATATGACAATACTAAGCAAAATTTCTCCTCCTGCAGAAACCAAAGGCATAAAGGGAACAGAGGATGCTGACAGGATCTGATGTTTAAAAGGGGGAAGAATCCAAATGCATTACCCCTGCAGCCACCACTGCGCTGACTTCTGCTGCTGGCGGACAGATGCAGCTGACTTGCCAACAGAAGGTCAAGACGCCTCGCCTACATACAAGACTTACAAATTTGGGATCTTAAGCATGATGTCATGTCTTAGAATGATAAGCTGGCAAAAGAAATAAATGGCACTCTGCAAAGATGTGCACCGTTTCCATGTTTACGCTACTTAAGATGAAGGTTCTAATAAGTCATTGGTGATGTTCCTTTAAAGGGAAGTTTTATAACTGAGATGAATCACGACTGCAAAAGATCAAAGTTAGAAAACATCGATGATGCCATGGGGTGCTTTTTAATCTTGTAATGAGTGATGATCATGTGCTCTTATGAAGTTAGTCCAACTGCCAACGCCAGATGTGTATATTAAGAAAAGAAGTTGTTTGTGATGTGACAGCACTGGCTCAGCTGCCAGAGACAGAAAACACAGGAGGATAAAACCTTTTGGGTTTCTGAGAGTAAAGCAAGTTGTGGCAGATGGTTGACAAGCAGGGTCTTGAGTGGGGTACTAAAGTCATAGTATCCTGTCTTGGGTTTGCTGTATACAAATAGCATTAATCAGCAGATCTGCACAGCTCTCCCCAGGCAGTGTGAGTGTCTATAGCTCAAGGCATAAGTTATAACACTTATTAATGCCATTTACTATACAGCAAAAATCAACAAAGCTATCTAAAAAAATAATACACTAAAGAACGAACTCTAGATGGTATCGGTTTCCTGGAAGTACACTACAAGCAAAACTCTCCAGCAGATTTCTGACACTGAAGAAAATTGATGCAATCAAAGCTAACATTTAATGAGTGCTCACTACCTGGCAGTCACTGTGCTATCCATTTTACATACACTATACATTTAACACTTTTGCAGCAACTGATGAGGATGATACTATTTTTATTATTCTTTCTTTAAAAGATGAGAGAACTAAGGCAAAGAGAAGTTAAGGAACTTGTCTGCCTCCATACAGGTAAGAAATGGTACAACTGGGATTTTAATTCAGGCAGTCTGACATAAAGATTCAAATAGTTAAACCAGAACTTGTTCTGTTCAAACAGCTGAGCTACCAGAGCAGCCTCTACAATACATACTCAGATCTTTAGAGGAAGAAGAAAAATCCCAACTATAAACAGGAATCAATAGTACAAAATCCTCAACTCCTTCAAACCACCACAGTAATAAACAGCAGTATACTATTACTAGAACAAATAACCACTATGTAGAAGATTATTATTTTTAGGGAGTCAGGCTAAAGCAACTATATTAATCAACTTTTTCTTCTCCCTCTAAGAAATGCCTTTCTCTGGCAAAGGTTGATTAAAAAAAAAATAAGCCATTTTGAAATTAGAGGCAATGGCTGACAAGCTACAATTTGTGAGCCACATCTGGCCCACCACCTGCTTTTGTAAATAAAGTTTTATTGGAATATAGCCATGACCATTTGTTTATATATTGGCTTAGACTGCTTTTGCACTAAAATGGTGGATTTGAACACTTGGGACAGATGGCCAAAAGCAAGGCGGAAGGAAATAATCCAGTACAAGAGTCCAGGTTGTAGGATTAAGCTGTTACTGGCACCAGACCCATTCTTCTATCTGAGCAAATCACTGCACGTCAGGAAAACGGCATCACATCATAGAGATTTTCAGTTTATAAGAAATGTCACTCAGGCTGAACTGGGACAGGTGGCCTGCCACTCACAGGTCTGTATCTGCTTCAACCACCAGCACCACCCCAAGTCTGACCTGATCACACACCCCCTTCTGCCAACAGTCTCTGTAAAAAGAGGTGATACTCTCACACTTGACTTGAAAGTCTCTCCTAAAGCTACACTGCCTCCCCACCTCTGTCATTCCTTTCAGAGTGGGGCAGCACCATCCTATCCTGTTCCCTCTGCAAATCAATAACATCTAAACAACTCTAGTTCACACACACGTACACACACACAATAATGGCTTTTCTAAGTCCTGAAGAAAGAAATTCAGATGGGCAGGAAGCTTCTTTAAAAGACAAATATTAGTGGTGCTAAATGATAGAAGACTACTGTCCTGCTTTATGCATTATTAAATGTCAGCCCTACCTTCTCAGGAACACAGGGGCCAAGCAGTAAAGGGTCAGGAGATGCCTCCCATCGTAATGCATTGCCCCTCATTTCTGAGGACAGAAAAATCATGCAAATCCCAAACCAAATGAGACAGCCCTGCTCTGTCCTGTTCATCTGCCCTGTGTAATATGGCCCTTAGGACTGGAAACCTGGGGCTTCCCACACCAGTGTCCCAGACATCTCCCAGGATATTTTCAAACGAGCAGACACAGTCAGCACTGACCCAGCATTATGAGTCTGGAAGAAGGCCATACACATGAAAAGAGAAGAAAACAAAAACCTCAAAGACTTGCTCTAGAGGCAGGAAACCTCCCCAGTTCAGGAAGGCAGTCAGCCTTTGTCAGAAAAGACTAGAGCAAAATGAACAGGAGGCACTGTGGGCTCCCACTGCTAAAACATACACTACTTGGAGAGAGCAAAACCTTACCTGCCCTTTTCTCTCATTTTAAGAAAAGAAAAGCTAGACCTAGCTAGGCAGGTATAGTGGCACAGAGCAAAAAGCTTCTGCCAGTCATTATTTCCACCACCAACCAAATTAAACTCCCTGAACACAATGGGTAGGACCCCCAGTGCATCCACGCAGCCAAGGCGGAGGTCTAGATGGTAGTTCCACTGGCACGGAATTGTTAAAAGTTTTGTATATCAAATACTCTTTCCTCTCTAAATATATTTAAATACTGTTATGCCAAATTTTTTCAAATCGCTTTGGGCATTGGGGACAGGGAAAATTAAACCAGTTTCAATTTAAATTTAGGAAAAAAATACACACTAGCTCAGTCAGATGATGTGTGGTACCTTAAACTAACTGCTGGTTGAAACTTCTGGATGTCTACACAGACAAACCAAGGTGGACTTTAACTCGTTTTGGCTGTCTCTATTAAAAGAAACTATCTATAACAATTACTAGAACATGACCAAACAACAGTGTTGTAACAATCAAGCAAGTTATCATTTGCAAATAAATTCTTTGTAATTAAGCAGTGTGCTCTTTATAAAGGGAATTGAGTGGGCGAGCTAAAAAGCTAAAACACATTCTTAGGCCATGGGAAACATTCACAAATGCTTTTTGACTAAGCTGGAGATTTTTAAGTTTATTGTTTGTTTCCTCAGCTCTCGGGGGTCTATGCTACCCTCTCCATTACACAAAGTGGGTGAGCAGAATTTCTCAGCCAATCTTTCCAGTAAGTGAATAATTCGCTCATTTCCAAAGTTATAAAGGTCTTAGCAAATGGGTGGCAAAGGTAAAACCACAATTTTATTTTCTATTCACTGTGAGGTTCTAATTATCCCTCTCTAAACGTTCATGCAAATAACAAACTTTGTGAACACAGTGTACATGGAAGTAACGCTAAATCATTTGGAATAAAGTCATCCTAAGGGTTCCACAAAATCTTATTACCATTTTCAATAGAAAGACAAGTACTTACTTCTGGGTTCCCGGGGTCCATCCACTGTAACTTTAATAGCTCTGTGATAGGTGGCTACTTGGGGAGGATTTGTGAAGACTGTTATGGTCAAGGTGAAACTCTTGCCTGCAGAGGTGAGAGGGGAAAGTACAAAATGAATATAGAAAGACAGTGTTGACAAGTGTACAGCAGCACAGGGTCCACATTTCACGTAAGCATCTCTGAGCAGGCAATGAAAGCCAAGAGTGAGGAGCTATTACTCTAAACTGGAAAACCCCCGACAGGCACGTTAGGCGCCTCTAACCCCATTCAGTGCTGAAATCATCATCTTTCTTGCGCTACTGTAAGAGAAGGTTCCAATTCCAAGAAAGCTCCCTCAACAGCAACAGTTGTCAGGAAAACAAAATCCCTGGTCCACTTGTGTAAGATTCTCTTCCTTTCATTTCCTCCAACATCAGAAGAAAACATTCAAGCACATCCAAGCACAGACAATTTCAGAAGTCTTTATTTAGGATTAGGTCATGACCCCATGAGAGAACAATAGTAAATCATTGTTGATTATGTTATTTATTCCGCATGGCTTTAGCATTTTCATTGGCTGAAACTACAATGGGAAGATGAAAGAGGGAAGTTCTTAAGGGAATCATTTTAACAGCAGCCAGTGTCTCCTGTCCTGGCCGTAATGTGCCTGTGGTATGATGATTTCATCATTACTGGAACAAAGTTTCCCTCCTGCCTGCTCAGCCCTCCCCTCACATACATCTCTGCTGTGAAATCCTGAAGGAGCTCCCTCCCTGGCAGTGACAGCTTTTGCAGAAGGCACATGACACCTCTTAATGTAAACATGAATTTTTCACTTGTACTTCATTGAATTATTACATCTGATGCTTCAAATCAGTGAGCTAAACGCGATGAATTGGGGTGGGGGACAGGAAAAAACTGGTAGCAGATCTGGATGTTGGATGTCTCCAGAAGACAGCAGACTCTTACACAGACTCACTGACAGTTGTAATCAGTTAGATTTGCAACAGTTAGTCATGTCAGATAGTCAAAACTGTAAACTGTTACAAGACAGGAAAAAGTGGGCGTGAAACGGTGACTCGATAAAACATTCAGCAATCTGGGGCCAGAGTACTCATTTAGTCTGCTCCTGTAACAGATAAAAAGCTCCCTTTTTCTTTCTTTCTCTTTTTTTTTCCTTCTTTTACTGAAAGCTGAGGGTATTAAATCAAAACACAAATCTTAGACAATATGTAGCAATGCAAAGTTTAATGCAATCTTTTCAAAGCTTAATATGGAACAGGTTATGTATAAGGCTTAATGTAAAACAGGTCTTTTGGCTGTCAAGTCCAGTGAATGGGTTTTCTTTTCAACCTAGACCATGTTTAAGTTCCTAAAATCTGTTTAAGGCACACATCATTTGTTATTGAGTGTATACAGTCTTGAGTCTTCTTGGCTGTACTTTTCCATGGTAGGGATAGAAGGGGTTGGGAAGGGAAAAAATAGACAGAAGGAAGAATTGGGGAAAATGAATACTGACTAGAAACCCATTATTATCCAGCTACTTCCTACACATTATCTCATTTAATCTTCTCCAGTTAGATTCATCAACCCCCATTTCACAAAAGAGGAAGCCAAAGCCCAAAGAGACTTAGTAATTTACCCAGGTTCACAGAATTAATAAATGGGGAAAACAGATCTGAACCTAAGCTTTTCTGATCTTAAAATTAATGCTTTTTTAAAAGTTCCATTACTTTGCCAGAGAATACAAACAAGCAAAAAGGTAAGTTATTTCTAGATGTATCTCAGTTAGCTCTCTGTGCCCAAGAAATAGTAAATATAAATGGATTAATGTAACATCTTAGCCAGGATAATAAAAGTATCTATCTTTAAAAAGCCATTTTTGTACCATATGTCTTCCAAGATACATTAGATGTTACACTGATTTAAATAAAGACAGCCAGCAATCTAAATTAGTCATAGAAAACTGAAAGTCTACATAAATAGAGATTAGAAACATGACTAGGAAGCCAGTGAGTACAGATTAAGACCTCAGAATAGTGGAAAGATATGGAGGAGTAACATCTGTATCATTAGGTTGAAAGCTATGTTACATTGGAAAGTTACACAGTGCCTTCCTGGATCAGATCCGTGGTCCATGGACCAAGGACTGAATTCTAACCACGGCTCCAACAGCTGTGAGTGGAAGACAGTCATCATCATCAATGGCACTAATGATAATTAAGGATGTATATTTCTCATTAACATCTCTAAATAACCTGCTAGAGATACTGTACATTAATTTATCTAAACTGGTTTTGAGGCTATTTCTGTTTTAGAGTTTTACAATTTACTTAGAATATTAAAAATCATCTATGCTTCCCTAAAATTCAGGGAAAAACTTCATGTAGAAACAAAAGCCAAACAGCAAATTCACCCTTCGCATATAAAGCATCTAAACATTCAGAGCGGAACCAGTTTTCCATTAAAAGCTTCATTTGAGAAGACGTGGGTTTCAGGGAGGAAACATTTAAGTGTATCTATGGTCTTCCAAAATCAAATCCTCAGGATCAAGATGTACTTTAACAATTAAAGCAAAATCTGAGGAGGTTCCTTCCATTTCCGATTGCCCCTTCAGAAGAAACATGTATGTAATGTCAAAGCAAAACTTCACAAAGTATGACCCAACTCGGTCACTGATTCTTCATCTTAGAACAATGCATTTCCTGAATCAACTGTGTATGTGGGCATTCATGATCCCCTTAAATTTACAAACAAAAAGTTTTTTCCAAATCCCATATTTTTTATCATTTCTTAAGAGTGATAAAAACAAAAGGCAGGTTCTTCCTTAGGATAACTAACTGTAACTCCATCTAAGTACTAGTTCTATACTATGTCCTCAAGCCATTTAGTTAAGGTAAACACAGGGACCTGTCACTGATAAACAATTCCAACCTAGCCAGAGGGACCATCAGGGACCGTCAGATGAGGTAAGGCAATAAGCTGGATGGTATTCCACACTGAGAAAATACCACACTCTGTACACTGTAGATGCTTTAAAATGCTCATAAATTAAAAGCAGCATGCTTGATGTCAAAAGAGAGGAAGCACACCAGGAAAAAAAAAATTAAGGGCCAAAGTCACTTTGAACACTTCTGTTTAAAATACAAAGGAGGGAAAAAAAGGAAAAGACAATTAAAACCCATAAGCCACTCCTAACTTAATGCAAGTTTCATTGATGCTCTACTTTCATCCCAAACATTTTTAAAATTTGAGGTCATAAGACGACCCATAAAACCCAAGTAAGTAGTGACAGGACTCCTTTAGAAACCTAAGACCGTTTTTCAATTTCTGACAGTTTATGTTTCCACAAGAGAAAAGAAAAAACAAGGCATGTAACAACTGTGGAGCTTGATGTTTCTTTTTTAATGATTATTATTATTTCCTAACACTATTGAAAACAAAAAGTTTGTAAATCTAGGGAAAAAATTAAAAATGGTAGCAACATGTTGATAAGACTAAAACAAGAGAAATGGAGAAGTGTGAAAATTAAAGAGGAAGCTGGAAAAAAAAGCTGTTATAAAAGGAGGTCAGGTACAAAGGGTATAGAGGCAGGTTAAATGGTTTCCTGCCACTGAAAAACTGACCCACTTTTTTTTCAGAGTGCTGTCTTATCAGTGTTCTCCATCCCTTTTTTTCCTCTCCATTTTAGCTTGGTATTTCTGTTTCCTTTCATATAATGTTACTGGAGTGATATAAAAATCTATTATTAGTGATAAATCAATTTCTCTCTCTCTCCACCGGCTCCCCCCGCACCCCCATCTAAGTCTCGAAGACAAGTCTGGACCAATTTCTCCATCCTGCCTCTGGCAGCAGACTGTAGCATTTCAGATCCTCCACCAAGTCCCGGCTGCTTCAAAGGAAAAATCCTACTTTCTTCAGCTAAGATCATAAGAAATATAGGGGGAGGGGGTCAGCTCTGTTTGGACATAATTACACTTCATCAAAAGAAGCTTTCTTCATCTTCCATGCGTGAAAAGTCTGCAAGCAGTTAAGTCTGTCTTTTTTTTTTTTTAAATATAAAAATTGCTATTTGGGAAACCAGCCAAAACTCAGAAAGCCAATATAGTAAAACAGTGCACACCCTTAGTTTCTCTTTGAAGTTTCTTAAATAAATATGTTGAGGGTTTACAAAGTACACTATCACTTTGCCATAGTTTCTACTCAAATTGATCAGAAAAAATGTTATGCAGCATCTATATAATGCAAAAGCACAAATAAATGGAAACATTAGCTTGGATGTGTAAAACAAAATTAAGTATAACATCCCATCCTTTAATTCCTAAAATTCATTATTCTAATTAAAAAATAAAGCAATATTGCCTAAGAAGAAAACGCAATTTAAAGCATACAGGTAAATAAATTATCATGTTCACATTTTTTTCAATTCTTACTAGAAAAAAAGAGAAACTTTCATTGTACTGTGAATCTTTATCAATAATAACAGAGAGAGAAAATGATTACACACACATTTTCCAAGCCTAATCAGTATAGGATGCATCTTCTTTATTGTTAATGAAAATAAACTAAACTTGATGCAGAGATAAGCCCTTTAGTTCAGTGACAGTATTCATTAGCATGCATCATTTTTTTTTCTTAAGTTAAAAAGTAAACTTCTTGGCCCTGTTCCTAGAAAGTAAACTAAAACTACTCATCGGAAACAGCCTTGCTTGAATTTCCCTTATCAAGTTTTCACAATGGTAATAATTTGACATCTGATCCAAACTAAAGGGTAACTATTAGACATGGCTTAAAAGCTGGTGCTTCTCAATTGCTAACTCCAACCTGGGCTGCAGGGAATCCACAGGCTTGATAATTTTTACTTCATCCCAGTACCACAAGGGACTATTTTTCTCTTCTTGAAATTCTTAAAATGGAAATATCAGATTCAATAAATTACTGAATTAAAATAACATTTATAATAGGCGAATGACTAGTAGAAGTCTCTCTGTAGAATAAATAAAAACCAAAACATTAGTCTCCTTAGAGACTTTGAAAAACATTAACCCTATTTATGAAACAGCTATGAAAATCTGAAAAAGGATTATTTCCTGTTTTATGATCCTTTTAAAGACTACTAATATTTGCAGATGGAATCAGATGGTGGAAATCCTTAAACAGTGTGGAACTATTATAGTCTTGATCATTCATTTGTCTAGGCAACTTTACACTGCCATTCTAACATAAGTAATACATTATTCATTTATTCAAATGAAAAGGCTCCTGTAAGAAAAAAAACCCTAATTTTTAATACTTTCTTATTATGAGAATTAACTCATTTAGAAATACATGTGATAAATGAATAACATTCTGTTAGTTGTCCTTGCTTCAATATAGAGCAATACTGCTATCATCAGAAAATTGTCCAATGCATACATTTTTCTTTCCCCTTTGCCACTCAATTTACTCAGCAATGTGATTCCTCGTAATTCAAAACCTGATCCCCTAACCATTCTTCTGTCTACCTTCCCTCATAGCCAGTGACAGTAGGAGCCAGTTCTTCTGAAAACATTGTTTGAATTTGCAATATCATAAAACAAATGAAAAAGGCCTGGGTGCAGAGGCAAACACGCCTCTGTGTCTGGATGCACTTAAACAAAATCTTACAGTAATTCCATTCAGTAAAAGAAGGTGCTGATTTGTATACAGACGAGTCCACATTTCATCAGAGGATCTTAATGTGTTTATTCCATTATCAGTATTAAAAATCAGAGACCTACCTCGTCCACTCCGGCCCACAAATCTCAGATCGTTGAACCTTGCTACTTGGTTTTTCATGACAGCAGAGGCATTTCGGAGCTCAGCAGAATAATTTTCATCGTTACCCGCCATGACAGTAACCACAGTCCCATCTGGTACTTCTCCGAGGGCTACCACCTACATAAAACAGGAAACACAGCAGCAATAATTGCCCATCAGAAAAACTTAAAAACTGAGAATATATTCTCATGGTAAATGATGTGTTTTATCAGGACTTGGTGCCCTGGGCCAGCAATGGCAGACAGGAGGAACAAAGCGTCTGTATAAGGGGTTACATGCCACTTCAAACAGACTGGGGTTTGGGGGCCCACCCATTTTAAAGGCAGGCAGAAATTTCCTTTATTAGTTGTTGGAATCTTCACAGGATATGTGTACATTTTTATTAAATTCCCATGTTTGGCTGTCCACAAGAATTATGCCTCTGAAAGAAGGTAGATGCCCCAGCTGCAGACTGCATCATTCACATTAAAGCATCTCCTGTCTACAGCCTGGAGAACCCTAAGAGGTGGTCTCACCTGAATCTAGGACTAGAAAACAGAAAGCCTGGTCAGTTACAGGGCAGAAGTCTTTTGGATGAAACCTGGGAGTTCTCAACACAGAGCCCTGGATGTGCTGGTGTTAGGGCCTGCGTTTCATCTCTTTACTTTAGGCTCTATATTCATTCAATTTTTAATGACAGAAGCATTTACCAAATGCCCACTTTGCAGTGGGACCCAGTGGGATATTTAAAGTCATTAAAACACTTAAGTCTAGGCACAGAATAAAGATATACACCAGGCTGGAAATGATCAATGACAAATGAGTAGCAAAGACAAAAAGTATATACCCTCAGCCACAATGCAAATGTATCTTAATCCATCTGTCATCTTGGAATGAAACATTTGCTGCCTTCAACAGTGAATTGAAGCTCATTAACTTGGGCAAGCAAAGATCCACAATAGTCAGTCTTGGAGGCTGACAAACGTTTTCTCTGCTCCAAGTCTAGAGATCACATCTTATCCTGGGTCAGCTAATTTGCAAGCGTGAACTTCTGAATCACCTGGAGCCTGGGAATGGAACGCTGGCAGCTTGGACCCTTCACTGTCATATATAACATACTGTACTAATGCACAAGACCAAGATCTTGCCCCTTGCTGACAATCCTGTCTCTCACCTCACCTCCAGGATCCTATTCAGATCATTTCCACCTCTACTAAACTAAGTTTCCAGATGCCCTCATGGTAATGAAGCAAAGGCTCCCACTAACATAGCCCATGACCCAGAAAGTGATACCCACTGTGTGCTGGCCTATCTGGCAAACATTCCACCAATCTTTTTCTACTTCTAGAAAAAGAAGCTACTTTCCTCTTTGTCAGGATTTCCATAAGATAAACCTAAACATTTAATTCCATGCTCCTAACATACTGGGTGCATACCCTCATTCAAGAGTCCTTATGATGTAATAAAAACAGATACCATTGTACTTATATTTTAGGTAGCCATGATAATCAAAGCTTTCATGCATCTACAGCATCCTCTTTCCCAGCATCCTACTGTAGCCAAGTGATGCATTTCAGCGCATGTTTATTAATGACCAGTCTACTTCTTTCGAGATGCTAGCCCAAAGCCCAGGGTCTCACTCCTGCAAGTCCAGCTTACATTCCTGTGGAAACAGTATGAACCACAAGAAGGTAGGGGCCCTCAGCTCATCTGTCTTGCTCACTACTAGAAGCCCTGCTGCCAAAACAGTATCCAGCACATAGTAAGGGTCTGGTAAATATTTTAAAAATAAATAGCCGGGCGAGGTTGTGCACGCCTGTAATCCCAGCACTCATGAGGCTGAGGCAGGAGGATTATTGTGAGTTCAAGGCCAGCCTGAACTACATAACAAGACCCTGCCTCAAAAACTAACTAAATAAATAAGTAATAAACAAACAAATCACTTCATAAAAAGCATCACTTTCCACAGCCGGGGCCTGTGGAGCTACCAGCTAAAACTGAAAGAGAATAGGTTAAAGGTTGAGTCAGCCTCCCTTGCCAACAGCAGTGTGCCCGGGCTCTAGACTAGACTTCTGGCAACTTTCTCCATTTCAGAGGAGAGGGCATCACGGTGACAACTAGCTCTCTGGGGTGTATAATTATTCTCAATCTGAGAGGTCTTCCAGGTCAAGAGCAACTTCTCTGAAAACAAGACTTCCTCCCTGCCTACCTGATCTAGTGCCCCTAAGGGACACAGTGTACACAGTGAGTGCTACACTCGGGAAGGAGGCTACATGTATTTCCAATCCTCAATGCCAAAAAAGTGCACATTTTGAAATACTAAAATAACTAGCCAAGTTTGTTAGTATTTGACTAGATGTTAGATATTCTGTATACTTAGTATATTATCGTTTAACACCTGCTTTACTTTCTAGGTCAAAGAAAGTGTTAATAAAGACAGGAGAAAGGTTGTACTGTTGAGAAGAAAAAAAAATGCACTAAAAATCAAGAGGTTCTCCCTTTCCCCCCTACTTTTGTTACATATTTACTATTTCTCACAAGTAAGTTGACACACAGTTTTCCAGTATAAGCTGGAAGTAATTTTTAAAAGTCTGTAAAATGTAGAAGATACTGTACAAGCACAGAGTGTAATTATAATGCTCTGCTTTTTGTAAGAGGAAGAGGATAACTTGGTGTTCTGTTGCAAGTCTGTTAAACATAGGCTTTTACTTATAAGCATCCTCTGAGGGTTCAGCTGAATATGTAATTCCTTAGTTTGTGTCCTGAGATGTTCTTTGGAGCTGTTGAGAGACAAGGGATGACTGCTGGTAGGTTTCACTCCAGTCAGACTAAATTTCAGAAAAAAAAATAAAGAAGGAAAGAAATCTGCTCTAATATAAGAGTTTTCAAGAGCTGTGGGACATTATTATTTTACTGCATATTTTTAACATAATAGATTTTTTTAAAGAAAAGGAAAATTGATTCAATATGGGAAAATGTGAAAGACAAAATCCTAAGAGTGAAATACATAAATCCATTTTACTTTGCTTAAGCAGCATAATAATGACCACATTAAATACTGGTATGTTTTACATATCATATTTAACAGAACAAATAGATAATCCCAAATTATACAAGTCATCTGTGGGACCTAGAACTTGGCCTGAAAAAAATACAAACAATGTAGTGGCAACCTTTCCTGTTATGACTAAACTCGAATTGAATGGCTAAAAATATTGTTTTTTCTGTTATTCCTTCTACCAAATCAGGCTGCCCAATGTTTTTCTGAGAGGGAGAAAGAGTGTATGTGCAGAGAAGGGTGTACACTGTATATGACTTCTATTAATCAGACGTATAATTATATGTCTGAGAAGTTTTCTTTTTTCAGTAGATCTCTGAAACTGAAAAGTTTCCCTTAGAGCTTCTCAACTGTGTTTATCTAAAAGAAAACCAAAAGAATCAAGAAATTTTCACATATTTCATCTGTACCAAACCCAAATGGTGGAAAAACATTTTAAGGGGTAAAGAGCAGTCAAAAATCACTTTTTAGCTAGAAGTAAGCTCGAATTAAATTTTTTTCCTCGCTATCCAATTCAAAAGTACTGCTATGCAAAAAATCATTCATGGTGAAGCCATAACACTTATGCTTCTAGGTATTCTTAAAATATAAAATCTACTACTTCAAGAAACTTCATGGGAAAGGGAGAAGTAAGTTTCTCTTCTGACATTTCAGAATTGAGAAAGAAGTTCCCTTATTTAACACACCTCACTATAACTAGCATTTAAATCACATGCTATGCAGCTTGTACAAAATAAAGCAAAAGGGTCTTTAACTTCAGCAGAGCTATTGAAATTTTGTCTGAGACACATTATGACTAAAACTGAATCACTCTGAAAGAGGAACAATGGAAAATTAACTTAGACCCTTAAGACTGTTTCTTTGGTCTTAGAGCATTAGAAATTAAGATTGCCCATGACATTTCCATGGATAGGAGTTCAGTCTTAGCTAATCAATTACTCTCCTAGGTCAACATCACTTAACACACTGTATGTGCAGTATAATCAAAATGCAATTATTTTCCAAAATAAGATCTGATCAAATCTTTCTTTGTCATACAAATAGAAGCAAACCAGTAATTAGCAAAAAGCAAAGATCATATTCCACTTATAAGTAAATATGAAAAAAATTTCAATATAATAGTTAACTTTGAGAATTTAACATAGAATTTAGAAAAAGCCAATGGAACTCTAAAGAAAATTAATAAATAAAATATCTTTTTTTAAAAATATATGCCAAAGAAAAATTTTGATGGAAATGCCTTCAAGTTAAGTCAACAATTTATGTGCCACGTCTCAAGATGGTTCATATTATCTAACAATAGATATTTTGGGATTTTGAAAGGCTACAAACAGTAGCTCCACAGAAGGAAAAATAATGAAAAGTATATATTATGCTTTTTCTCAAATATAAGTTTTCTAAAATTTTAAAATGTATTTTCCATTTGAAATTATTTGATCTAATTTACCAATTTCAGTCAATGCTAAAATATTTGACTTTAAGTTTTGTTGTGTTTAAAGACATAATAGAAAAAATGTGTCTGTATTTACATGAACTGAAATCTACTCTGACTTATGTATTTTATATAACAATTTGCATTAATCTTAGAAGGAATTGAGAGGTTTAGTAATCTATTTTCCCACGTTTAGGTGTAGTTAGATTTAGAAAGATAAAAACATAAAATTTGATCATTAAATATGTAGAAAAATATAACTCATGAGTGTCTTGCTTTTGAAGAGAGAAAAATGGCCAATGATGTCAAAAATTATTTTCAAATAGAAATTGCTCTGTCATTTTGAAACTCTTTTCATAATACTGAAGGGTATTATTAAAGATGCAAAATTAACTACGAGTACTAGATCATATATCTAAAAATATGTTTTCTTTCTTTAACATTGCCAGAAAAACATATGAAACTGGTAAATATATATAGTTCAGTGTTCTCTAACGTAAAACAGTGCTATAGGCTTGCATTACTTTTAGTTTTAAAATATACATCTGGACTTAAATTTTCTGCATAGTGTTTCAGCTTGAAGCTATTTACAACAACTTCGTTATGAACCCTGAACAGCAAACTTCACTGGAAATGCTGACAGACGCCTGCTAAAAGATGCTACTGGATGCAGGGTTGACATTTTTTCTCCACTATTTCTACCTGACCATCTGTTAATGAGCTGAAGTTGCAAACTACTTCTTTGTCACTAGCATTATCTGGGACAGAAAGGGGCTGGGATCCCCTAATAGTATGCTTTAACTATTTTAAGCTCTCTGTGAAGTACACCTGAAAGAAATGTTAAAAATATTTATTTCCATTTCCTTGACACCTGGAGGGACTGAACATTTCAAAACTGCAAAACTGTTAACAATACAATGCTAACAAACAACTTTATATAAAGCATGTTAGTTGCTTTTGCATTTTTACATGTTGAAGTATAAATTATTTTTATATAATCCCAAAACAAGGTCACATGAACAATACTAAAGATTCCTTATTTCTTAATGGAATACACTGTCACTATCATGTTGAAGTACTATTTTAAATTATTATATCAAACACTCTACTGAATTTAGTTCTGATTCTTTGCAGTGCCCAGCTCAGTGTCCCAGACATAAAATATGGACTCAATAAATACTGTATTGATTTGAATACCAGACTTCTCGACAATTAAATTCTCTGTGTGTGTTTTAAACTACATATACCTATCTGCTATCCACCTAAAAACACTATAATTTATTCTGTACATAGCTCTGAATATGATAGCCAAATTGCTGTCACCACTTTTAAAACAGAGACTTCTTCATAGTATTTCTCCATTGCAGATGTATTTGATTATGTTGCAAGAGTGTAGAAAGTCTACTGCTCTCAGGCTTTTATTCTAAAAGGAAGGTTTTGTTTAAAAAGTTTTTTTACATCATTCAAGGAAAAACGATTTTAAAAAAGGGCCCTCAAAATCTGAATATCTAAATATCCATACACTGTTTTAAGCAAAGAGACAAAACTTCTATTTTGAGTGACTCCGCACTATCAACCTCCTTTGTCAATTCTTACTAAACACGGATATGGCGATAGTAAAACATTGAGAGTCGATTTTTAGGTAAACTCGATTGATTTTTCTATGAATATAAATTATTCAATGTACTATGGTTTTGTGCTATCTATGGTATGTCTACTGGCTGAAATGACAAAAACGTCCTCTGTGTAATTAGTATGTATGATTAACAGCAAAGAAAGAAGTTTATTTTCAAAACAGCTTTAAAAGGATGGTAGTGAGAAAATCTAGATAACAACCAAACCAAGTAACTCAAACTAAACAGCACTCTGTCTTTGTTTCTATCTAAAACTCTCATGCTTAAAGTCAATTCAGCATTATTAATGTAAGAGAATTGTTCGAGACAGTTACACGTTAAACATATCTAGCAGTACATAGAACATCAAACAAGTAACACTTTACAAAAGGTAAGCACCTATCCCTACATACCCATATATTCTCACGTGTGGCATTGTATAGCCAAAATATGTACTCATTTGTATTTTTTTCTGGTTTGGGGTTTTGGTTTGCTTTGGGGATATGGGGGGGGGCGTTAGCAAATTTCCACCATCCCATAAGGCTAATTAGAAAATTCTGAGTCTTCGGACAAAAAGAGCATCTTAAAAGATACTCTTCTATGGAGCTTTAATTTTCTACAGTGCACACATATTCTGACCTTCCCATATTTCAAGGAAGAAAGAAAGCGTTAACCTACAGAATGAGGGCTATGAAGAGATGTGACAGTTAAAAAAAAAAAAAAAAAAAGACCGTTTCTGGAGCCAGCTGCAAAATGAAACTTGTCCCGGAATGGGCAGCATCCCCTCCATAACAATACATTCAGATTTCTGGTCTGATACAGACCTAGCCGGATAACTGGTTTTAATTGACCTAGACTCCTTTTTCCACTCTCCCACACCCGGAACCCAAAGTGGTGCGTGGGGGTGTAAGCCGATCCACCACCGGGCACTGTCAGGGGCCCGTGGGAGGGCAGCCCCGAGGTCCCACGGAGGCACTGGCACAGTTCCTCTCCCGTCCTTTCTCCTCCTCCAAGCCCTGTTTACTACGCTCTCCGCAGACCCCTGAGCCAGGGGACCCGCGCGCGCACCCACCCACCCGAGCTCCGGGGCGTCTTTTCCAGAGCGCGCCCGCTGCCCCGCCAGGCTCACAGTCCCTGCATCCCCGGCGTCTAGTCACGAGTGTGGACGGCCAGGGCTCCGCATCTTCCACAGGCGAGGGCTGCCCGGGGGACCCGGCCGCATCAAGGGCCGAAGGGACCAAGCACCCTCATCCCTCTGCCGCGGGGAGCTAACGGGTCCCACCCCTTAGCATTGGGGACCCCCTAAAACTAACGACAGAGCACTGCTGCGACATTTCACCTCAGCGTTCAAGCCAGAGGAGTCAAAGCTGCTCGGGGCTCCCCCACCCCGGTATGCTGGCACCCTGGCATCCTGGCATCCTGGCCCGTGCCAGGGACCTGGGCGCCCCGCCTTTCCCGGGCAAAGGCGATCTCGTCCCGGCCCGGTGTGGCTCCGTCTGCCCGGGACTCTCCCGAGCACTCTGTGCCCCAGTGCCCCAGCACCCCAGCACCCCAGCACCCCGCGAACGCCGGCCCGAGCCCGGGAGGGTCCTCAGCGGCCGGGCGCACGCGGCTAGGGAGGGGACCCGGGCGCACTGAGTGGTGGCGAGCGCACTGAGGTGCGGGATAGAGATCAGACGGCAGGACATTAGTCGGGAAGGGGGCGGGGAGCAGCCGCCGGGGACCGTGGGCGCCTGGGGTCTGGGGACAAGGGACCGGGGTCGGGCACAGGTGACACCCAGCGGAGACCCGGAGGACGCGGGCCAGGCGCGCAATGAGAGGCGGGCAGGGGACGGGGGCGGGGGCGGCCGCAGCCTCTCACCTTGAAGGCCACCGGCAGGGTCTTGTTGCAGCGCCAGTGCGAGGGCAGCACGGAGCACAGGAAGTTGGGGCTGTCGGTGCGCACGAGCTCGGCTGGGTGGTCGGCGATGATCTCCACCATGGTGCGGTTGTCGTGCGGCGGCCGCAACCGGGGCACTGTGGCCGCCGCCGCCTCCTGCTGCTGCTGTTGCTGCTGTTGCTGCTGCTGCTGTTGCTGCTGCTGAGCGGCCACCGCGGGGCTCACGTCGCTCATCTTGCCGGGCTGCAGGCTGCTGGAGGGGGGGCTGAAGCGCCGGCTGGTGCTCGGATCTACGGGAACACGCATCACAGCCCCGAGTTAGCGCGGTGGCCGGGGGAGGGGCGGGAGGGTGGAAGCGGGGGGCGAGGAGGAGGAAATCAAGGGGGAGGCAGGGGACGAGGTGATGGGGTGCAGAGGTGAGGAGTCAAGTCCGACGAGCCGGCGGCGGGCGGAGTCAGCGGGCGGCGCAGGGCAGACGCCGCGGGGACTCGGAGAGCGCGGAAGGCGGCGCAGGGTGGGCAGGCCGGGTCCTCGGGCACCGCATGCGGGGTGCGGGGCTCCTTTCCCGTGCGAGCGAGACGTAGAGCGGGCTCTGAGTCCACCCGTGGCCGGCGAGGCCCCGAGCGCCGTGTCCTGCTCCTCCTCCTCCTCCGCCTCCTACCGGCGCGGCTCCTTCCGCCCAGCCGCGGCGGGCGCGCTCTCTGCGCGCTCCCTCCTGCTCTCCGCGGAACCCCCGCGTCCCTCTTGCGACGAGGGCCCGGAGGTGAGTCCCCGCAGGCGGGTGCCGGGGTCTCCAGGCGCCGCGTCCCCGGTCCGCGAGTCGCCCGCTGCCGCCGCCCGCCGGCCGCGAGGAGGAGCCGCGCGCTGCTCTGCGCCGAGCTTCAGGCACCAGGCAGCCCCGCTCCCAGGACCGCGTCGCCAGCGCGCGGGACAGAAGCCCTGCGGGGCAGGTGAGGCTGGCCGCCGCCGGCTGATCCGCTGTCGGTGGCTTTTGCCGCAGCTACAGGAGAGGAGGAAGGAAAATTCTCGCGCGTCCCTGCTGACTTCTCGGCGCGTTGCCCTCCCCCACCCACCCCACCCTGCGCAGTGACTCCGGGAGAAAAGAAAATGTGCGGGATTCGCGACTTTTTGCCTTAGGTGACACCAAAAAATGGGGAGGGGGACCCCGAGGTGTGCATGAGAGGTGGGGAGGGGACCTGTCAAAATAGTTTTTAGTAACTCATGTGGATGGCTGGACACTTCGTTTTTCTTATGTATTCATTCTTGTCATTCCTAGAGAACAAGGATGAGTTTTTTAAAGAACTGGAAAACTGTCAGTTTGGTCATTAAAATAAGTTGCGAAGCCCTTGCCGAAGGGTGGAGGGTTAGCAGTTTTCCATGACTCTCAATCTTTTATTAAGTCTAGTGCCTTCATCTTCTGGCCGCTCTCGGGGTGGGGGTGGGATATAAAATAAAATAAAATTTTTCAAATGTTTCAATGGCTATTTATTTGTGTATTTATTTCCCAATGTGGGTTAAAAAAACGATCTTTGGATCCCCCAAACGTTGCGGTCGAGAGGATGAAGGAGCACGGAGAAAAAAAGCGGCAGTTTTTTTTACCTAAAATGTGGTTTTTGGAGGCTGGGATTTCTAATGATTAGGTTTTTGCGGTTTATATAGACACGACTCTGGCGAAGGCGATCATTACGCTGATGAGAGTCAGCAGCACGTGGGCGTCTCCGACCAGCCCCAGGCTCAGCGCCTCCAGAACCTGCCGCCCCGCAGGCGCGCGCAAAGCGGGGATCCCGCTGCACCCGGAGGCAGCCACGGGCCCTGCGGCCTCGCCGGTACCGCTACGGCTCTAGCGTCTTGTCATCTTTTAAACTTTCCAAAGCCTGACAAAATGCTCGCAGAAAAGAGTCTTTTGCCACGAAGTCCCAATGATTCCTAATAGGCTGTCTGACATCGCCATACGTAATTTTATGAAAGAAATGAAAACTTCGAGTTCCTGCCCCTGGGGGTTTGGGGGAGGAAGGTGGCTGGGTCGTAGCTTACTTCCTGTGGTCCTACTTAAAGCTCTTCACCTATCCTTTAATGGGGTTTTTTATGGCTGGGAGCAGGCGGCTCCCTCCCCCTGGGAAGTGTACTCCTTGGGGCCTGGATGCCCCAGAGCGCGGATCCAGATACCCCTACAAGCCCGAATGACTGCGGCTGCGGGACCTTGTGGACTTGGGTCGCGCGACAAGAGATGCTCAGGGGGCCCAGTGGGGGTGGGCTGGGGTCCCTAGGGTTGCTCTCCGGTCTAAGGAAGGGAAGAGGGCAGCTCACTATTCCCTCCTGCCTCTTTGAGTGCTTTTTTTTGTTTTGTTTTTTTCAAATTCCTTTCTTCATGTCCAACTCCACGCCTCCCCCCTGAGTCTTTCCCTCTCCCACTTTTTCCTCGAGTTCCGCCTCTCCCTCACATCCCTCCCAGCACCAAAGCTTCACTGCACCCCGGGCTCCCCTCCCCATCTGCCTACGGCCACAGCTTTTCTCGACGTAAGGAAGCCCCTAGTCACCGCCCGTTGCCTGACGCCCGCCCTAACCGATTCCACGCAACCCGTGAGTGCGAGAACTCACGGAAGCGAGACGCACAGGGCGCATCGGGAGGCTGAGCTGTCTGCTGCGCCTGGGACTTTAATTATCTTTTCGGTCACAGGGGAGAGCTCTAACCTTGGGTACCGCCGCGCCTTGTGCCTGCGCAAGATTGCCGGCTACTGGCGCCCCAGCCAGGAAGCAAAGCCAGGCTTCCCCATCAGGGAGTGAGAGAGACTGCACCCACGACTCTCCTGCCCTATGCATCGGCACATCTATCTCTCAGTCCCACAGCTCACATTCATGCCCGCCCCACTTAGTGGGGCAGTTTTATTTGGGGCGCGTTGCTGCACGGTCTAACAGAGATGTCTGATTTGTTTGTTTAAATGCATGGGGACTGCAAAGCAGGGCAGGGGTTACAGGAAACGGATTATTATTTCTGTGGTCACAGGACAGTAGAGATTCCTCAGGAGGTGCTATTCTGCCTTTTCTGGGGTTCAAGCTCCTCCCGAGAAGTTCACAGAACAGGAAACTCCGGGAAATTTGAAGGCCTTGACAGTCAATATTTCAAGTATGGACTCCTAGAGGGACTTTTTTTTTTTTTTTTTTTTTTTTTTTTTTTTTTTTTTTTTTTTTTTTTTTTTTTTTTTTTTTTTTTTTTTTTTTTTTTTTTTTTTTTTTTTTTAGAAATAGTCTAGGGCTCTTGGAATCTAAGAAATCATTTTGGGGACTTTTTCCTCTCTCCAACACTGTTTCGTTTTTTCTGTTTTACTAAGTGTACAGTGAAGTATACAGGCCTCAATAGTTAGAGGTTTTAAGGGCAATTCCATCAATGGTGAGATTATTTATTTTAATTAATCATATCCCGTAATTCAGCTTTATTGCTTTCCTCGGCATCCTCCCTCCATTAAGCATTTCAGTGGAACTAATATAAGCAGCTCTTGGAGGTTACTAGTCTTGGATGCCTTAAAATATCCTACAGTTATTTATAATGTGGAAATGAAATTTTCCACTGAATACCCTAACAACGTTTTAGGTATCTGGCACGGTGTATTTTCAGTCTCTTTTCAAAAATATCCTCTTGCCGAACATTCACACTTTCATTTGGGGCCTGGAACTGATGGTGTCTTGGCTCTGAGCATTATACTTAAAGGCGAAAACAGTTCTACAGACCCCCTCAATCCCTGCCTGGTAACTAACAGCAGGCGCATAGGAAAATCATGAGGTTTTACATGTGTGTATCTGTGTTATAGTGAACTTCGCCTCATCCTTGAGTTTAGATTTTCTTCTATATCAAAATGTCCAGAACAAATCACCAGGCAAGATACCTTTTCAGAAATACTCATCT
Source organism: Dasyprocta punctata (assembly GCA_004363535.1). NCBI lineage: Eukaryota > Metazoa > Chordata > Mammalia > Rodentia > Dasyproctidae > Dasyprocta > Dasyprocta punctata. The sequence continues at coordinate 3,979 of RJWM01001848.1, read as the reverse complement.
CTTCAATTATATATTACAGCACAAAAAAAGAACTTACTTTTTTTCTTGAAAACCATGGCTATCCAGGAAGATATAAACATAATTTTCCCCTCCATACCCTTTAATATTCAATATAACTATTCAGTAATAACACCTGGTGATTCAGACATTCCAGACAAAGAAAATGAGTTGTAAAGCCATGAAGTTATTTGTCCAGTCAGACAACTGAACTCCCAAACTGAGAACAGAGCCATGCATCTTTTATTCTGGAAACATATATGTGAAAAATCTCTTAGTTTGCAGTGAGCTTGGTTATAAAGTGGGACAACCAATAACTATTATAAATACACTGATGATCCCTAATCTTTGAATGTGTTCTGCGGGACAACTTTATAAGCAAAATCACTATTGGAGACTTTTCCTTAGGACTATGCTTGAGTGAAGGTAAGCCCTTAAGTCTTCATACACAGCCCATGGACTAACTCTGGCCCAATGCCTATTCTTGTAGCCCACAAGTTAAGAATGATTTTTGCATTTTACAATGGCTAGGAAAAAAACACTAATATTTATGACAAGTGAAAATGATAGTAAAAAAATAAAATAAATAAATAAAAAGAAAAAAAGAAAATGATAGTAACTGCAAATTCCAGTATCTACAAATAAAGTTTTATTGGAACACAACAATGCTCATACGTTTGTATTTTCTATAGCTGCCTAAAACAGCAAGATTTCATAGTTGTGACAAAAATAATATAGCTCACAAAACCTGAAATCCTTTCTATCTGGTTTTATAGAAAAAGTTTGCTAGTCTGTGCCCTAAAGTGAAAACCAACCAAGAATGTAGTGGGATGAGATTGTAGGAAGAGTAGATGTTACAGAGGATGTTTGGATGGAGCATGCACCAGGCTGATTCGATCTTTAAAAGTAAAAACTGATCACTTATTATTTCCTGCATATAATGTTAATTAAACAAATTTTTTCACTTAATGGTTTTGGATGTGCCAAGAAAGTGTGAAAAGAATACATTTTTGTGAGTTTCTTAAAAATTGTTTAGCATATCTCCATATGTGAGTATCTTCTTTGGTAGGACCATATTAACTCCACAGATGCGAAAAGAGTGTAAAACTCTCAGGTAGTCTGAACATGGAAAAATAGTTGGTGAGGGTTTCATAGGTGTGTTCCATCTGTTTTATGTATGACTGAACAAGAAACATAAATGAACTCACCAAGAATTTTCTGGCATATAATATGTTAAAAATTCCTATATATATATTTGAGACAACTTAATAATTTAAGTAATCCCAAGGTTTGCTAACATATTTTTTTCATTTTAACTTTTTTATGTAGTTAAATACTGTCTGATGTGTTTTAAGCTCAATAAGTTTTTCCCGTTGTCAATGGACCTATAATAATTTGCATGCCTGTAACAAGAGATGAAATGTTTGTAGTAGAGAATTTAGCATCATAAATCTCTCCTTGTTGTTCTAGTTAACACTCCCATGGGTCATGTCCAGAAACTTATAAGAGAGTACCGTGTTGTCATAAAAACAGTGATACTTGTCATATAATCTTTCAGAACCACATTTATAGAGTGCCTATATACCAACTCAAAGAAGAATGTTTTGTTGCACTAAAGTGCCAACTTATTAAATGACATCCTAGTTACCTGAAGAGACCAATATAATTTCTAAAAAGAGAGTCTACTTCATTGCCCACGAGTCAGAGAAATAAAACTAATTTTCCCACATCAGCCCTTTGGTATTTTGGTGTTGGCAGTTGGCCTGTGGAACTAGCAAGGATCTTGGAGCAGCAGTAGGATGTTGTATATAAAATTTACAAATGTCTGTGATGAAACATGTAGGAACACCCTAAAATTAAAGGTCTCTGTAGTAATTCAATCATTCTTTATCATAATAATTCAATCACTTTATCGAATTGCTCTTATACTATCTTCAGCACATCAAAGAAAGCACTATGCAATTCTAATCCCACTGCTGAAGGTTTCAAAGTTTCATTAAATGCAGACTTTGGAGTGATGGCCTCAACCATGTCTCATACCCCTACCATGACATCAGAGTGGAAGGTGTAAATCATACTAATAGTTCATCTAAAAAAGCACAAAAATCACCATTTGCTCAGTGTAAGAAATTTGAATTTCAAACTAGACAGGTAGGAAAAATAGAACAGGAAAATAAGTGAACAACAAGTGTCCAATGTGGTTCTATTAGTGAATCCTCGGGGATGCTAGTTGTAAGTCACCATTCTGAATGTTTCATTTCTCTGGGTTTCATCCTCAGAAGCCCAACAAATCCTACTAGCCCAGCTTCTCTGCCATCCCAAGAAGTGGGAGATCTGAATCTCCGCCTTGGATGGGGAGAGGGGAGGCCTCTCTAGATTGCTCTATGTCATCCCTGAGGAGAGCAGATGCCCTTATTTTCTATACTCTTTATGGCCCTGTGCTTATTTTTAGCCAATTTCTTATTATTCCAATCCTCTGTTAAAGTCAATAACTCTGTATTAAAATTACTATTTTTTGAATTATTCTGTGATCTCTTGCCTCATTACACTCAGACTGCCACATAAGTTTCCACTTTCTGGTCTCTTTTTCACATTGGTTTCCATTTTGGATCACTCCATTTGGGACATTAGGAGATGAGCATTTCCCAAACAATAAGAAATGCTGGCAAGACTGAAGGAGAAAAGGAAGCCTTCGACATTGTTGGTGGGAATGTAATTAGTACAAATAATTTGAAAATCAAAATGGAGATTCCTCAAAAACTAAAACTAGAGATTCCATTTGACCCACTTATTCTCCTGCTAGGTATCTTCTTGAAAGAGTTAAAAAGTTCATATTACTGTGATACATGTATACCAATGTTAATAGCAGCACAATTCAAAGTAGCTGCTAAATATTGAAAGCATCCTATATAACCATGAACTGATAAATGGATAGAGAAAGTGTGATATTTATACACAATGAAGTATTACTGTGCCATAAAGGAGGATAAATTTGAGTCATTTGTAGGAAAATGGATGCACCTTGAAACAACAAGGTTTAGTGAAATAAATCAAACACACAAGCTCAAATATTGCATGGTTTCTCTTATGTGAGAAATTCAAAGTCTAAATAAAGCAAACTAAAAGGTAGGTAATAAGAAACAGGGAGCTAGATCTTTTGCAAATGGGAAGGAGACCAAAAGATAGAAGAAGGTGGGAGGGTATGGAAAGAAAGGGAACATAAAAAGAATTAAGAGGTGTTACGTACATGTACCAGCTCCCCATAATGAATGTACTCATTATGTACTGCAAACATGTACTAATAAAAATTAAAATTTTTAAACATGAGCATTGCTAACTGCAAGTCTATTAAATGATTTATCTCTATCTAATAGATGAAAGTATATACTTAGAAGATATGTATCTTCTGTGTGTGTGACTGTGTGTGTAGTAGTGGTAGTAGTAGTAGTAGAAGGGGTTAAAGCAAAGGCCTATGCACTGACCTACATACCCACCCCTTCTTATTTTTATTTTTATTTTTTTGAGACAGGATTCCAGGTTGCCCAGACAGGGTTTGAACTTGTGATCTTCCTGCCTTAGCCTCCCAGAATGCTGGGATTACAGGTGTGCATCACCACACCCAGTTTAGAAGACATGTATCATCAATAAATGAAAACATGGACAGTAAATAGAGATATTTTAAAGCACAGGATAAAATTGTTCAGTGTGTTTTCTAGAGTCCTGATATCTTCTATGAAATGCCATAGTCCATGTGTCAATCAAAATATACATAAAATTACGTGCAAAACTTCTGAAGCTGCTCTATGCCTAGACCCGATTAAAAGCCATGACCAGTATAGGAGGATAAATATCTTGGAAGATCAGAAGAACAAAATGCTCACTCCAAGGAAAGAAGATAAATAGGACTAGATAATTTCTGCTTTATTTTACTTGAATCCTAGAACAACCAAAAGAAGAAAAGAAAAAATTGCATTAAAATATC